>KL275022.1:16744-51543 GCA_000699545.1 Podiceps cristatus
TTGCTGTGTTTATAGATGACTATTGTTATAGCTTTAATTTTGAAACTTCAGCTTCTGTTCCCAAAAATCTGTAAGAGGCGGAAGAATTCTAAAGTTATCCCTTTTTTAGCAACAACAAAATCAAAAGTTTGAAAACTTGGTCTGACCAGTATTTGAATAAGAAAAAGAAGTTGGGGAAAGCTTTTCTCTTTAAATCTCACTCATTTTTTTTACACACTCAAAGTAACTCAGTATAATACAACATTAAAAGAAAAACTTAAATATATTTAATTACCTATCTTTTAAGTAGTTTCTTTCACTTTCATCTTCCTTTTAGCTACTGTATCTTGGCATATTTTACTTATAATATTTATGTCCAGGAGCAGTGCTTTCAGTCCTTGCACTGTGATTTAACCCTTGCTATTCTTGACAAATTGGCTTCCCTGTCCTCGAACAGCAAGCATTTTCTCAGAAATTCAATGTGTGTTCCACCCAACTAGCTTAACTGGTTATTCTCTGCAAGCTGAGTTTCTGGTATTGTTTATGCATTGCATATTAAGCTATTCTTTCAACCCTAGATATCTTATTTATATTTCAGCAGAGCAGGTGAATGAGGCACTATATCAATAATAAGCAGGTGTAGGGTGTGTGCAGAGGGCAACTGTCACAGTGTTTATAACTACGTTTTTTCTGATGATGTATCCTCGGGAAGTCTTTCCCCTTTCCAAATGGCACGTTTTTTATATGGCTTTGCTGTTGTACAAGGGTAGGGGACAGATAACACTGCAAGCAAGTCTCAGCAGGCAGCTGGAGGATAGAAAGTCCGGTCTAAAGAATACAGGATACAGAAATGTTCGTTGGCTTTTCATAAACTTTTTTAAGGGTTTTTTTTTTTATTTTTTTACTGAGTGGTCCTTGTTAGCCTCTCTAACCTTGTGGCAAGAAGACTGGGTAACTAAAAAGGTATGATAATTGACAGAAGGTTTAATTTTGTTCTACAAGGAAAAAATGTATAGGATCCATACTCTGACACAGAATTAACCTACTGCTGTTACCAGCCAAATATATTGTACTACCCTGCTTGCCACCACCGTGCTGGAGAGCTGCTTGTTCTTGGTAAGGAAGGAAAGTGGCACTAAAAGGTATTTGAATTTATTTCAGCAGAGATATATGTAAGAAGGGCATCACTGGATTAATTTTTCCTTATATACTATTGCACAGAAATTGGCTCAGTTGTTCTTCTGTTCTGTGGATGAACATTGTAGTCAGGGTACCTGCATTGTTTAGATGCAAAGCACTATAATCTACTGCTGAAAAAAGTGGCTATGTTTGCAGGAAACACTGAAGTTAAATATTTTACTGCCTTGTGGTTGCAGTGACCTTAGTGCTTGTCCCTGAGCTCCTGGTTACAGGACCCTCCGGGGAAGGAATTGAGGCAGATAACTATAAAACTGCTTCCAAGGGCTATGGCACAACACGTGGTAGGACTCAAGGTAAAAGGGCCAGAGTTGAATTTGGGTGCAGCATGAAACAATGTGGATGTTTATGAAGTGCTGGGCCTTGTCAGTGACCACAGGAGCATGCTGTCACTCAGGCTGTTGTCCAGAGCTCTCTAAGGCTAAGTCCAAACTACTCGGTCCGGGATGTCTCTCCTGGCCTTTAGCAAAGTGCACATCCCAGAGGTATATTGACTGACTGTGGGACAAGACACGGGTAGTTTCCTCTGCTCCTCTTCTTCCCCATCCCATGGTTTCCATGGGATGGAAATGGGGAGTATAGGTCCTATGGGAGCTGCAGTGTGTTACGTTCAGGGCTCTGATCAGGATGACTGGCATTACAACTGACAGAGCAACCGGCCCACGATCTAGGTACAGCCTCAGTCAGTGGGCTCAAACACAGTGACCCAAAGTACTTTGAAATTATAGCTGCTTCTCCTGACGTCCGCACTGCCCATTCTATATGATGTCTGAGGAGCAGCCAAGGGGCCATAAAACCCTGCGGATGAACAGCAGCAGTGCTGAGCTGGACTGACCACAAAACATAACTGTCTTTAAGAGGTCCTGTAGAGAATCTCACTTCTAGTTGCTGAACCTGAATTCTTGGGCATACCTCACAACCTTAACTTCTGTTTTCCTGCTTTTCAAACCCATGACTGATCAGTCTTTCTGAATTTTGAATGTTTGCTTTGTTATTGCATCTGTTTGATTAAAGAACTGCATTTGACAAATTCAAAAAAGCTTCCTTAGAAAATATGTTTTCAGGAAGAAAAACTTCAGAGAATTTCACATCACAACAACAAAAGAAATGGAAACTTGCCCTCCCTGCCATCCCCAAAGATCTAAAGGTTTCTCAGAAATGCAGAACATTCCCCTCAGGTCTTCTAGCCCCAACAAAGACAGCATCCCATTTCCTTTAACACATTGCCTAATGAAAAATAGTAAGTATTCCAACATAAAAGATTTTTAATCATCCAAAGTGGTAGCTCTGTGGTACAAATCAAGGAATTAGCAGCAACTGATTTTACATAGGAGATAGAACAGAAGTGCCTTGGGGCAAATCAAAAGCCAATCTACACTTCTATAAAACTGTGAGGCTGAATTTCATTCAGTGTACAACTTAAACGTGCTTTTCACAGTAATTCCATACGTAATATGTCATTTTTTTCTAGTAGGAATAAATTAAAATGTACCTTCTATTATTAAATATTATTAAAAGGTTAAACTGGCTGCATCTTTCTTTTCTAGATCCTTCTTTCTATACTATGCAACTATTGTATTAAGAAAGTATTTGCTGTGATACCAGTGATGTTTTGCATTCTTTTATAAGACCCGTTTTTTATCAGGTGTGAACACTGAATGCAATGCTTTGCTATTGCACTTCAGTTCTGCTGGTAGCTCAGGAGATAGGTTTAGCGACAGCTATAGAAGGGGAAGGGAAGAGAACAGAGGAAGGAGAGGGGAAAGGGGAAGGAAATCTTGAAACTTATGGGTATCGTAGAGCGGTGTCTGTAGTTACTATGCAAAAATAGTGAAAACCACATTTACGTATGTATTATGACCCATATCTCCACTAGACAATGATGCAATCTCATTTTCAGAAGTTAGGACATTGAAAAAAGTCTTTGTGAGTAAGGCATTACAAGATCAAGAAACATTGAGCTGTATCATGTGTCTCTTTTCTCAACAAATATTTATAGAGAATGGAGAAATGTATCAGGCTGGAGGGTTAAGATTTTGTTTCCTTGTTGCATTGCAGCTACACTACTGCAGTGGCTTTGCTTTGGACAATTAAATGAAATTCATGGCAATGTTTTGCTTCCCCTGATTCACCAGTCTTTTGCATCATGCAGGGACATAATATTCTAGAAGCATTTTGCTTACTTGAAGCAACAAAAATGTATTTTTTTTTTTTTAATAAGTGGAGATTTTGTGAAATGTAGTTCATCACTGTGAATACTTCTATGATGTAGTTTCTCATTGGCATGAAGGTCCCACCAATTTCATCCTGAATTAGAACTCATTTTAATTTGATTCTAAATTATAGCTCCTCTTAATTGTAAAATGGAAATAAATACAGGATAGGAGGGAAAGCATGCAGCAAGTATTAAAAAGTCCACAGTCAACATGAGACTGTGATCTCGTCATGCAAACCTGGGTGTGGGTCACCTGGCATATGAGTGGGTACATTTTACACATCTCTCATCTCTCCATATTCTAGCCACAGCAATCCAATGCAAATGAAGGCCCTTTGGATTGTTCTAGCAAGAGTTTCAACCTAAATCTGAATACTGTCTAAATTAAAATGCATTGTAATTATGCTGATGGTAGTTTTAGAGTGGATAACAGTTTGGTCAAAAGAGATTTTGAGGCCAATGAGGATCAGATCTAGGGCTCTTAAAAGTGTGATCACAATATAGTTAATCACATCTGCTTGCGTATTCACAAACCCACATTGCAACAAAATTAGGTAATTTACAAATATAACAACTGGATAACTGAACGTGCAAGATTTACATATACAAATACTTGTACCTGAAAATATTGTGGGTCATTATTTAGAAGCTTATTCAGAACAAAATATTACAATTCAGGAGATAGCATTTGGTGTTATAAGAGATAACTTTATGGAAACATAAAATCTCAATATTGATAAAATAACCCAACAACCAACAATCAGAGTGTTAAGGGTTGGTAGGAAAGAAATAAGAGACAAATATTTGCAATTTAAGAATCCATGATACATCTGCATGGATGTAATACAGTAAAATTCTGTTTGTTCAATGCAAAAATGATCATAGGATCATAGGATGTAGTACAGTTAGAAAAGATACAGATAGGAATAGTGACAATGGTGACAGAAATTATTTTAACTGTGGGACAGACTGAGACTGTTTAACCTGGAAAGGAGACATCTTGGGGGGAGTATACTAGTAGTCTCTAATTGTGGGTGGCACGGGGAATAATTATTCATAAGGAAGAAGAGGCATCAAATGAAATTATTCTATGATAGGAAGAATAAACATCCCTGTATTTCTCTGATATTCTTCTCTGCACAACTACTTTGACCACCTCTGAAGAATGATACTTGAACAAATAGATAGCTGGTTTCATCCAGTAGTGTTGTTCTTATAAGGACTTTTCCATATGGCCATTCAATGTAAGTATTTGTAAGAAATATCTATTGCAAAAAATCTCTCTCTCACATCTTGAATCATGCCATTGGAAATTCAAGAGGGTCCTAAGTGCAAAGAAGTACAGGATATCTTCAGATAATGTCTTTTTGCATTCAATGTTCTAAGGGAAAACTTTATGGGGAAAACTTTTTAGCAGGGCCTGCTGTGATAGGGCAAGGGGTAATTGATTTAAACTGAAAGAGCGGAGATATAGACTAGACACAAGGAAGAAATTTTTCACAATGCGGGTGGTGAAGCATTGGAACAGGTTGCCCAGAGAGTTGGTAGAAGCCCCATCCCTGGAAACATTCAAGGTCAGGCTGGACAGGGTGCTGAGCAACCTGATCTAGTGGCAGATGTCCCAGCTCATGGCAGGGGGGTTGGACTAGATGGGCTTTGGAGGTCCCTTCCAACCCAAAATATTCTATGGTTCTATGATTCTATGAAAAATATAGTCTACTGAATTAGTTAGCATGAGGCAGATATCTAAGGATTTCTACATTACTTGAATTCATATAATGACATTTTCAAGTGCGACTGTGAAATTTTAGTTTTATATACCAAGTGAGTGCTACAACAGGGTTTTCAAGCACATGCGCTCCCTCCTATAAACTAAGGCTTCTAAATATACTTGTACATTAATTTTAAGCACCAAGTTTTCAGAATCTTGCTATAGGACAGTTTTAAAAAATATATATGTCTGAAAACAGAAATCTAAATTACTTCAATTTTTATTCATTTTACTTTCTGTTTTTTTTTTGTTTGTTTGTTTAAATTTTACACTTTGGCAAACAATATCTTTGTTTATGTGAAAAATGAATGGGCATTAGAAGTGTTTATGTGGGTATTTCATATCCCTTTCACTGTAATGTTCGGTTTATTCTTAGATGAATTCTACCATTAGATTGTAATTAAGCCCATATACTGCTTGATCTACAATTTAAATATGTTCTTGAATGTCTAGTTTGAATGGAAAGGACATACAAGGTCGGCAGAATAGATTTTGTTTGGATTTTCTACAGCTGTAATATAAAAGGAGGTTTCACATACAAAATTGGCTGAATAATCCCTGAATAAAAACTCATGAATTTTCAAAGTTGAAACTAACTCAGAGGATACATATGCTGGTACTCACTTTTTAGAAGTCTCAGGTCCAAATCTGAAGTCCACTGGAGGACTTGCAGCTCTAGCTGACAACAGATGTGTATAGAGCTAATTAACTAAAACCTTTCTGGAAACCAATGAAGAAAGAGCAAGTGAGCAGGCTGCATGAGGCAGAAACCTTCACCAGAAACATCAGACTCCTCCTAGCAAAGGACTCAGGACACTGATGACTTACTAAAATACACCCACATGCACTCACACATGCTCTCACACACACGTATGCATGAATGTGCCTGCACACGCGCCTGCACGCACACACACTTCTTGTTCAGAAATAGTGAGGCTCGATTGTCAATTTTAGGGCCCAGAAGGTCTTTGGAGGGGTGAGTGCAATATGAGAGAAAATTATATTAGGAAGTATAACAATTTTAACTGTGGATGAGGCTTTTCTGTAATAATTACATAATTTACACTACAAGTACTATTGTTCTTAGAGTTGGACTGATAAGAAGAGAGGTTTGTTCTGTGCTGATTAGATTGTTAAGCTGTTAATTGAACTAACAATAAAGTCTTAGACCTCCGTACAAATACTGTATTCCCTTTTTGCAGATAGTGAGATTTTACGTATAAGAATGTTTATCTCTTGGTTGCAAGACTAAAAAGTCTTAACTTTGCTAACGTGCTTTTTACATAGCGAACGTTGATTCTGCTCAGCAGTAATTTGAAAGCTGGAGGACAGCCTTTTGCCTCTATTTCTCCACAGTACAGCCTGTATCTTGATGGCTGAGGCATTCTCCTATGAAGAGAGATACGTGTCTGAGAGACAGTTTGTCCCAGCCCTAGGAAAGAACCAGCAGAAGCTAGATTTATGCAGGTAAAGTTGGCATCACAACCTGTGGTTGCGAACGGAAGCATCTATAGCTGCTGTGGTCTCTGCTCAGTGCAGTGAGGATCCTCTGAGTCATGCATAAATGAGGACATCTAGCAGACTAATCCCTTCTACGGACTTGGATGGTGTTCATGCCTTCTGCATTATCAGGTATTTAACTTTAGGGTCTCAAACTTTGTCTTCCACAGCAGAAACCTCAGCGAGTACAGGTGTGGATGGCACCTCACCACTTGCACTACTCCTTACCACAGGAATCCGTAGCTTAGAGAAAAATGTCAACCATATAAAATTTTACATCCTGACATGCTATAAAAGATTCTGTATGTTTACTTCAGTAGAAGAAAAGTAAAATTAATGACATCTACTAAACCACTTTCAGTGTAATTATTCAACATCTTTTTCTCAGACTGTCAGTACAGTACATCATATTGGGGACAACTTTCGATTTGCTTATTTGCTTCTTGTGGTATCAAATATAGGAAACACATAAATAATTCCTTCAAAATAATCACAGTCAGTAGAGCATTTACAAGTGATTAAGGTGAATTAAATTTCATTGTATGCTGCAATCCTAAACAAATTTCATACTCACCTGAGCTTGTTTCACAGTAAATCAATAATACTAAAGACTTTATTTGAACAGACAATGTATAGTTTCCTATTCCTGTTCAGTGTGCACATGAAACTATCAACTTCAGTTAATGAGAAATTTTCCATAAACTTTGATGGGTGGAAAATTTTTCTTTCCTGTAAGTGACTTTGCCATCTTGCATCTGCCACCAACTAACAGCCTTGAATATCAAGAGGCACTGTCCAACACCCGAGAAAGCCCTTTGTGGTTTTCAGTGGTCTTTGGGTGAGTATCACTGATTCAGTACAAACTAAACTACTGCCAGTCTGTTTGCAGCTATGAGTAGGATTAAAAAGTTAAAAAAAAAACAAAACACTGTAGACATTATTAAGTATTCATGCGATACCACTGCTGAATCAAGCGAAAATGCGAAATACACAGCAAAGGTAATAGCATACCACTGCCAGACTCTGCACTCTCCTTGGGAATCAGCATGTCTATACTCTGTCTTTTTTATCTCAGGGTGCCATTAATTCCTGCCCATCAGGAAGTCTTCAGAAAGCATCGCTGTTCTAAAAGGATTTTCTTAAGGAATAAAGGAGGCATAATAATTTCTAAATGGTACATGATTGTCATTGGATAAAATAATTGATGAGGAAATACTGGAAGATTCTAAAATTTCCTGTCCAATTGTCAGTGAATGATTTGAGCTTACGAGCCATCTTGCATTTATGCCTTCAAGGAAAATGTTCCCAAATGTTAATATGTATTGAACAATTTCAGAGAAAGATGTGAAAACAAAGATATCTTAAAATATTAATATAGATGTAGCAGAGACTTAAAGTATTAAAAATATGTGGAGCAAAATTCCCATAATAAGTGAGATAGCAGAATCTGATGGTCTATCAGCTGAGTATGATACTTCGAGAGTGCAAAGAGGAGCAAGGGAAGTTGCCCCCTCAGTTTTGTTTTGGGTGTGAATCTCCAGCCCTGTCTCTAGCCCTGCATCACGCATAGGCCTTGAGCCTGTTGTAAGCAGTTTATCTCCTGGCTCCCTTGGATATATGCTGTACGTAGCCTTGTCTCTGGCCCTATCTCTTGGATGGACTTCGGCCTCATGCTGTAGCCTTGTCTTCAGCCCGGTCTCTGGCCCTGTCTGCTTTTGCTCTAGTCTGGATTCCATGGAAGGACCCCGGACCTGGTCCATCACTTGCTTGTCTGTGCCTGTTGGTGGACCCTGTAACCAGCACCTGGCCCTGCCTGCTGTGTTCAGCCCACGCCGGGCTGGGTCCTATTGGTGAGGACAACAGGGCTTGTCTGCCCTCAAGGACCAGCCCTGCTCTGGCTGCTCCCTGACACACACGTTTGAAACTGCACCTTCCTGGAAGGGTTAGAGCTCCAGTGAAGTGATGAGCACTTCCATTGTCATGCACAGGCAAGCACAGGATTCATGTGAAGACTGAAGCACAGAGCAGTCAGAGAGCATCATGTGGCATTCCAAGTAAAAAGGTAATTTGTATTTCCAGACTAGATAAATGGAGCAGTTATATTTAAAAACAACTGGTGAACACCAGTACAAAAAAAAAAAAAAATTAAAGATAACAATTGGTGAATTTCACTTCATGCATATGACTAGAACTTGCCTTTTGTAGTCCTTGGGAAAAAAAAAATGTGGGGGAATCAATTAAGACCCTTTACCATCTGGTTTATTTATGCGTTCTGGAAGCACTGGGAATTTTGAAAATGTTTTTAATTGTAATCTTTCCTGAGATGAGTAGGAAGAAAAATTGAACGTGAGAAATCTATTTTTTAATGTTTTGTTTTCAATCATTTCATGTTAACTGATCCAGATTGGGTATTATAAACATAATCTTGGGTTTGCAAATATACAACAAAATGAATTTATCTTCCTCAGAATTCATTTTAATCTGCATGTGTTAGATTTTTAATGGGTAGGCATAAATATATTTCTATCGTGCTGTAAACGAATACAATACAGTTTATGCCACTCACTTTCCTACCCTTAGTAAAATCCTTATGCACCAGCACCTGCTTCTGACAATGTAAGCAAGATGAAGCACGTTAGCATAGCATTCATTCAAAAAAAAAAAAAAAAAAAGCCATAAATGAAATAGACTGAAGGTTCAGTGTGGCTGCAAAGGAGATACTATCCTGCAGTTTATTGCATTCTGAGCCAGGGAACACGGCCTTTATAGCACTATTACCAATGAATTTTAAATCACTCCAAAGTTCAAACTTCACTGAAGCATCACATTGTATGTTGAATCAGATGACCATTTTGGCTGGCAAATGCCATCTATATTTCAGAAAACATCCATGTTCTAATCAAAAATGAATTAAAAGACATGGAAACTTCAAGCACCATTTGTCATCTGAAACTCATGTTCATTAATATGCCTCATATCTGTAACTCTGAGAAAAGCTAAGTCAATTCCCAAATTACCATAACATTCAAAACTAAACAGTAATGCATTTTAAAATGAGTGTATTGAAAATTGAATGCCAACTGAAAATAAATGATGGTACCTTTTAAAATTAAATTACAACAGACTTTTTACTTTGTCCTTTCCCCTGTTGTCATCTTCAGTTAGTCTAGCTGTCTAATTCTTACCATATTTACCCTATGACAAGAACAGCTTAGAATATAAAAGACAAAAACACCACATAATTTTTCATAATTAAATACTTCACAGCAACCTTAACTTGTTATAAAAAATCCATTACATAGGAGTTTCTTAGTTTTTCTGTTTTCTGTTCTTTCACTATATCCACCCCAATGAAATTTCACACACAAAAAATTTTTTTTTTTTTTTTTTTTAATTTGACCTTGTCCATAAATATCCTTATTTGATAAGTCTGTATAAACTATTTCCAGGGTTTGTAGAGCTAAATATAGGGGGGGTGGATGGGTGTGGGGGGGTGTGTAAGCTTGGTATACATTTAAAACCACACACACACAAAAAAAAAAAGTTTGCTAAAAACAAACTAACAGAGCAATACAGTTTTTCACTATGAATTTTTGGGTGTGGGTAGGGAAGATTAAGTAACTATGAAAAAAGAAATCAAAAAAATTATTAAATACTGATACTGAAAATTGAAATTTTTTTTTTAATATACATTAAAATACTACCTTATTGGTAAAGTTATTCTCAAAATTCTTCCAATCAAAGGTCAAAATATGAAAAAACCACCAACCCCTGCATAGCTGACAATAAAATTTAGCAAAATGAGAATGGACTGTAAATTCCAGGAAAGTGGGAATTATAGGCCAGATTTTTTAAAAATGGGAGATGGTTACATAATAGGTTTATGAAGTCCCACAAATTACTTTTCTACATATTAGATGTCTTAATTTTTTAACTTTTCTAGTATTTTTATTTTTTTACTTTCACAGTGCCTAGCACAGCATAAAACTCACTACTGTTTCCCATCCATAAAGCAGCAGTCTGCTTTAAAGTATGCAAAGGATTAAAATAAGCTGTTTTGATTATTAATTTACAAAAGATTCTTTTGGTGAGTCTCATTCTCTCCATGTTCTTCAGTTACCATCTCCATTTCTACTTAATGGATTGTATCTGCTTGTACTATGAGATTGGCAGATGTTGTTTGCCTAGTGTCATACTCAAACAATAATCATTTTCAACTACTTTGGCATTTTAACATAGAACATCTTTCTTGATTTGGCATCCTTCTGTTTTTCATTGTGGGCCACATTTTTAAGTGCAACCTCTAATTTTGCACTGGCAATCAATTACAGGTGCAAGTAATTGGAGCATTTAGATGTCCAAATACCTGATTGCAGGCACAAATCATGTTTAACTACTGTAAACACTATTGATTGTGACCACAAAATGAGTGATTTAGTTGAAGTCCCCTTTACATGTTTGACCCAGAAAATCAAGATGCTATTTACAATAAAGAGCACCTTATTTCTTATGTTTAGAACTTGTGCCTACATATTGCAAATGTCTAGTCATTTTTAATTTTTTTTGGCTGTTTTCACAAAATGCATATTTGGTGTGGCTTTCTGGTAATTGTGCCTCACAGACATGTAGTAATAGAGAGAGTTACTGAGATTTTAATGGCTGACAAAATATAATCATAGTGCTTTCTTCAATTTGACCACAACACACAAAAACTACAGGGTGAGTCAAGCAAATCGTCTCCAGGTAAAACTCTTTTTTTTTTTTTTTCTATGGGAATTCTACCAGAAAAAAGGACTGCAACGGTGAGGCCTTCTAATAAAATTTGATTGAAGTAAAGTGTGTGCATTAGAAAATGTCTTTCTACTATCTTTTTTTTTTTTTTTCCCCCCACCTTCCTCCCTGTGAGTAGCTACTGTGCTTGAACTAGAATCTGAATTGTATCTTGTTGCTTTAGACATAAAAATGCTTTTCTGAACAGAGATTATCAGTCATGCTAAATTATGTGGATGATTGTCGTTGTGTACAAACATCTGGTAAGAAATATGTTGAGGGAACACATTTCCCCTGTCAACTCAAACAAATGGTTTGAACCCAGGTCTCCAGACGTAAAAAGCTTTAAGTGCACTAACCCATTGGGTCACTGAGAGACTGAAACAAATTATGGCTGTTACACATTCTTAACCATAAGAAATGGTAGACAGACTTTTTTTCTGCGTGTATAGTGACCATTATGAAATAAATATGCACGTGCCATTTGGTAGACAGATTAATAGGAGACAAGTCCCCGAGTCAGCATTTACGGACTGGAAAAAGGTAATTGTCCAATTACAGACTTGCAGAAATGGCTTTAGTCTTATGGGGCATGCCCTGGGGAAAATTCACAGGACTGCCACAATAGATTAGCTTAGAGTTTGGCTTCTGTACCTTACTTTGACAAGGAACAGGCAGCAGAAATTCTGCTGTTCTCCCAGCCCATTGCCATAAGTTCACTAATTCTGAAAGCAGTATTCTGGCTCAGCTCTCCTAGGAATACTAGTGCCTGGTGATCAGTTTAAAAGTAGGGCTTCAGATACTACAGATGAAATTTTAGTCTGGGTTTTGAACCTTCACCAAGTTTCTGGGACGACAGAATTTGAACTGTGGATATTATCCTAAGAGCTTTTCTTACAGGAAGTTAACACAAATCTAATTATTTTGATTTTAAGAACAATAAAAAAGCAACAAATGGCAAGGGATTTTTTTTTTTGGTTGCTTTGGGATTTTGATTTTTGTGTTTTTTTTTTTCTTTTCAGATATGATAAGTATTGCTTAGGAGATGCATCAATAAACCATAATAAAAGTATAAATATCACACAAGAAATCTGATCAAATCTTTATAACTCTTTTAAATTTCTGTGTTTCCAGGATACAGGTTTTAATTCACAGTCCTTCAAATGAGTCTTTAAATGATGAAAAAGCAGGTAAATATTATTCCAATTACGAAAATTAATAAATCACGCTCATTAATTGTTCTAATTATAATTACTGCAGAAGGGCCTGCCTACTGCCTAGAACAGTCTGACATTGAGGTGAAACTTCTCTTTCTAACCTAGAAAACTCATACTGAGGGTAACAAAATTTAAAAAACAACATGTACAGGGCTACTGGACTGTTACCTAGCATGAAATGAAAATACCCTTTTCCCCTCAAAATCCTTGCATAACTTTATAGATAATTAAAGCTGATGTAGAGGACACATGACTGCATTTGTAAGCTAAACCCAGTATGGACTGGGGAAAAGAGCTCAAATGAATGTTAATTCTTTGCTAAATCTTGCAGTATAAGACCTCAGTCCTCAAAAATGTATACCTATATTTAATTTCATGCACATGAATTCTATTTTGAAGGTTTCTTTCAAAAAAGCCATATCTGTTAAGAAGCAGGTAAGCTTTTCCTTTCACTTCTAGACATAATAGCAACTCTTAAGCTTTATCACACAGGTGGACAAACACTGGCATAAGTGCTCTGCCAGCTCGCAGTATTTCAGGTCGTAAGCACATTTAACTACAGAAGCATTTCAGCGGATCCAACAGGTACTTTGGGCTTGATGTTCAACCATTCTAACATCCAAAATTCTCCAATACTATATTGTTTGTTCACAACACTGTCAGTCAAGCTATGGGCATAAGGTATTTGTTTCATGTAACTCCAGCTGCTTAAAAATCGCGAGCGAAGCTTAAGCTGGTCATGGGGTTCCAGCTGTCACTGCAGAGAAAGGCAGGCACTCTGCCAGCGTGTCTTTTGATCTCAGACACCTCCCCGCAGAAAGGAAGGATTTCCCCACTGAAGAGGCCTCTGTCTCCCCATGAACAGGTGAGAAAACCTAGATTTCAGAGGTAGATCAAATAAACTATTCTTAAACTGTTCTCATGCACTTTAAAACAAAGGGTTAAAGTACTGCTCAAAGGCACCTGAAGGACTTTCATTGATACAGCACATTCACTCTAATACTCGGTTGAGAAAATAAAACAAGTCATTAGTACCTGTTCTTTGAATGACCTTTAAGCTAAATCTTTTGTTCTTTCAAATTGTGATTAACAAACAGATAGGTTCTGTTTGTAAGTGCTTCTCTGCAATTGCTTTTCCTTCTAATCTGTCTCAAGTGAATCCAATTAAAACACTACCCATTTTTCTTTCAGGAACAGTTAATGATGATGAACTTCAGATAAAATGAATGAAATTATACGTTAGAAAAAATAAAATAGTCTCTGATTATGTCTTTCCTGTCTCTTTAAGGTGTAAAGTAATTGGAACAGAAATCTTAAAAAGACTCAATTCTAACTGATTCACAAATGAATACTCAAAAGTAAGTAGTGAAACATTTCAAAAACAAAGTGGGAATTAATTCTACAACACATATTAGTTGTTAACCAGATAAAAGGAAAAACACCTTCATTTTTAGTATTTACTTCCACTTTTACAGAACTTGTTAGTTACCATGTACCAAAGTATTAGTCTAGAGTACAAAAAAATGGACAAAAATGAAAAACTCTTGGTTGCAAGGAAATCCCAGACTTTCCAAACATGAAACTTGTTTGTTTTTCAAACTCTGAGCAGAAAAATGTCAAAGTAAATGTTCAATATCAGATAATTTTGTGCACAAGTAATTTTCATTATTCAGCTATTGAAGAAGGTCACTTAAGTAGGTAATCAGAATAATTAAATTACCTCCCCAGAAGTCTCTGTACTAGACCACGTTCAATAGTATTCACTTAGGTCATATTATCTGCATGAATATCACTGAGTACATCTCCCAAAGTATCTTTTCTTAAATCAAAAAAAGACATCCATTGGTTACAAATTGCAACGGCTGTGAAAACTTTCATACCTACAAGGTGATGGATATTCACTTAGCAGCAGACATGGCCCAGAAATGAGTGCAACAGGTAGATTCTCTTAAATAAAATTTAGTATGCGTGAAAGGTAGCAGCCTTCTAGCTGTGCTCCCTGCGCACAGTTACAATGCTTTCCTGAACTGTGCCATTCTGCTCTGCATGTTGGTTTTAATCCAAAATAGCCTGGAAGAACAGCTTATCAGGAAAATACAACTTCCACAAGGAATCATTTTGTTCCTACTGTTTGAGAAAGAATATCCACGGCTGTAGTGGCACTAGCAATGCACTTATGTACTGGAACTTACAAAGATTCCCAATTTATTCCACATGAGGAGAGAAAAATGAAGCAGCTCGTAAATGTAAAAGAAGCCAGGAACTGAAAACGGATTTCCTAAATCTGAGCTCTGCATGATCATAAAGATAGTCTTTCTTTACTCTTGCAATGCCTTAAAACCTACAAATTCAAACAGAAAATTCTGCTGTTCATTCAACATGCTTTGTAAGACTTCTGTAGTAGGAGTTAGGATGTAGATTTTAATTTCAAGATGTAGCCTATACAACCAAGAGAAGGTAGTAAGTAACATGGCTTTCTGCTATGCCAGATGTCTGATTTCAGCAGCCCCCTGCAACCCCTTTAGTGCCACTGCTTGCTAGAAGCATGGGGGAGGTCCTGGATTTCTTTTGAAGCACTACAAATGGAAATTATATAAGTGACATATGTTAAGGCATTAAAAGATGACTTTTATATTACAAGGGAGAGATGACTCAAACATTACATAGAAAAGGTGGAAAAATTATTAACTTCACAAGATTAAGTAGAAATTTCCAAATAAATGTCAGTTTTTAAATCATCTTATTCTTGTATGCTTACGTTAATTTGCATTGTTTTACAATTAGTAATAGTATTTATTATTATTATCAGGTGCTTGCTTTACACTTCAAGGTGCATGACACATCTGAGAGTTATGGTTTCCAGCTTTACAGGGATTCCAATTTATCATTTTTTAATTGCCTGCTTGGAACAAAATCAAGGCAATTTCCTTTCCCATCTGACCAAAATAGCATTCGCTGGTCTTGATCTTCAGGATCCAGTGTTTGAAAGAAGCATACTGTCAGTCAAAGAGCTCAACAGAAGAACCTTGCAAAATAAATGAAAAATGGCACTTTGAGCCAGTTGATCTTAAATTCACACACACACACACAAAAGTAACTGAAACAGGGAATGGAAAGTGAAAAATATTTTTTATAACAAGCAAAAGTGTTTTCCTCAGAAGAAAAACTACGTGCAAATATTTCAATAATGAATATCTTATGTTTTCAGAAAAGCAAAAGTTTAGTCTTTCAGAGCAGTGAGTGAACTTTGTTTTTTGGGAAAAAAATCTAACGCAATGCAATTAATATTATTAGTATACAAAATAGAAGCTCTAGGGCAAAAACTAAACCTATAATTTTAAGGGTAGAGTAATAAGAAATACAATTCTATCCATAATCTCCTACCAGGAAGGAACAACAATGAAAAAGAAAGCTTGAGGAAACAAAGCATTTCCTTAATAAAATGGGTAACTCTCTAAAGGGACACATCAAAAAAATTAAAATCAGTTAATCAGTTAGACTAATTCTTTAAGAAACTGCACAATGATATCCACATCAAAAGAAATACTCAGATGCTTAATGTTAAGCATGCACTAAAGTAATGCACTGCATTAGAGCTTTGAATGTCTGTACCATAACAATATAACACAGAGCAGCTACATCACAGTTGCTTGTGATAAAGACTGTGCTTTACAATGCCGTGATGCTGTCCAAATTGCTTTACGATTCAGAGAAAATCATGAATCTGAATGTTATATCAACACACCCGGCAGCTTTCAGATGAAATGCTCTCAGCCACTTACAACTGAAAACTGGCGAGATGAAATAACCAGCATTAACAGCAATTTTCCAGTACTGGACAATACGAGTCTCGTTAAAACAATAGTAGTAACTTGCAAAGATCAATTATTAAAAGCCATTCACATAAATGCTTTTCAAAACACATATGAATAAACTTATACGATAAAAAGCAAAACTGTTACTCCTTTGCGAATTGCCTTCTGGAAAGCAGACATGCAGTGGGGTGTATAAACACTGCATATACTCACAAAAATAACTTCCAGTAGTGCAGTATTGACAAGGAACCTTTGGAAACTATGGCTACCAGGCTAACTGAAGACAAAACAACAAAAGATGATTGAAACTGTTTGAAAATAGCAGTCTCTCTAAATGCAAAATAAAGTGCAAACTTCTGCAACAGTCACTGCCTGTGCATCAACTTAACTATTGATGCATGTGCTTAGTCTGCGGCAGGCTGTTTAGTGACCAAAATGAAGTAATAAGTCAAGAATACACCTGTAAAAACTCAACATTTTCTATTTAAGTGTGATAATTGTCACCTCTTTTTCCATATCTTCCCTATAGTTTGTCCAAGCTTTAACCAATTCTCTCCTCCTCAGGTGATCTTGAGGCTGGAGCATTGCAAAGGATTCATTTTAGGAAAGGGCGTATCTGCAACTTAATTTTCCTTTCTTTTTTGTTTGTTTTATTTTGGTTTGTTCTTGTGTGTGTGTGTGTTTGAATTTGCAGGTAGTGTTTGCTGTCTTTTTTTTTTTTTTTTTTTCCTTCACTACCAGATTCATTATTCTGCATTAAGCTGCACTGAACTACATTTGTCACCTATTAGTCCTGTTACTGTCTGCATTGTTCCTCATTATTTACTGGTCTTCCTAATTTAGAATCACATGGAAATCTTGCTTTCAAAAGCATTTTCCAATTCATTTATATGAATAAAAATAGTAGAGGACACAGCACTAGTGCTTGCAATACCAGCATCTCACTAATAACTTCTGTCTGATTTAGGAAAAAAGAGCTTGTTCTTCTCTTTTTGTCCTCTTGAGAAACTCACTTTACTGCGTTTCTGTGCTGTATTTCTAGTGCATTTTAGACGTCAATGTTTGAAAGGGAACTTACACCATTGTGTCCTAAGCCTGGTCCCGTCTCTCTAATACATACCAACAGAACTATACTCTTCCACTACTTAAAGAAAAGCAACAATTTTCAGACTCTTAAGATACCTATAATGCAGAAATTGAAATAAAGAGAAAAGGAATTCCAGTGAGTTAGTGAACAGAAAGATCTTTATTTGAGGGTGATCATAAAGTCCACTCATAACGTCAAACATTGTACTTGTCATTAAAAAGTCAGCGTTTCCCATCGGTTACTCTTACTAGGTTTCCCTGTACTAATGATGTGAAATAACTATTTGCCAGCATGTGAATACTTAGCAAACTGTGCCTGTGTTAGATGAACAGTGTAACAGTATTTGAACTATTTATTTATACATTATGTTGACTTGTAAATATTCCATGTAGCAAATTTCCCAAGCTAAATTTACTATGACTTGCTTCCCAGGGTTTGAACCCCAACATATTTTGGTCCTACTTTACTTTGGTGTCATGCTGTGTTTTAATTAACTTGGTCACCAAACTTCCAACTCCCCTCTGTGTCATTTAGATGAGATAAATGTTTGATAGCGTTTAAAAAGCGGGAGTCTTTTAGCAAGCTCTCCATATGGTTTGCTCTGCATAGAAGTACATGATAAAACGTGGCTCCTATTCTCACCTTCTTTGTCAGGGAGGGCTATGTTTTGGTGGAGTTGTGGCAGATAACACTCACCCTCATAAGGGCCAGAGCTTTTCAGGGGCGGCAGGGACGGCTCCTTCCCACACCCCCGGCAGCCTGCTGTGGCAGCCATCAGGCTCCCCCTCAGGTCAGGTACCCGCTCCGCCCTCCGCCCCTCACCCCTCCCTGTGGCGGGAGCGGGAAAGGCGGGACCCCGCGGTGGCGGGCAGGGCCCTCATCAGCCCGTGGCCGGCCTGGGCTGAGAGAAGCTTCTGGAACACCGACCGTAAATGCCCACAGCTCAGATCCGACCAGGCTCTAAAAGGAGCCCCCGCCAGAAAGGCCCCTTTGAAGAGCTTTTTTTCAGAGCAGCAGTTGTGCTTGCAGAATCTGTCCCTTGGGCTGAAACGTCACCTAAAGACTCTTCCCTGGGATTGAGTGCCCTCACCATCTTTTGGTGAGTGATTTCTTCTGGATATCCTTGAGTGAGCCCTCACCCCTTTGGGTGGGTGATGTTATTTTTCTAGGTACACTTGCGTGAGTGTTTCCTCCCTTGTGAGTGAGCGTGTGTGTGTGTGTGCACACCCTGGATCATCATTTTCATGGTTTTGTTGTGTACTGATAACATCCATGACTGGTATGCTGAACCAGTCATGGTTCATGAATTTATTAAATGTTCTTGAAGTGTAGTTTGGCTACCTTGTTATTTTGTTAGTTTCGTTGGTTTCAGTTGCGAATTAAAGTTTGTTTATTATCTGTGTGCAGTCATTGTGGTATACCTCTGTAAGCAGGAGTCTGTTAAGGAATCCTGATGAATGTTACAAAAAAATTCTACAGTGCCTGCCAAATGTTAAGGTTTTTAAAGCTGACCTATATTTTGATGGTGTTTTTTCATACCACTTGCATAAGGTGAACAACAAATTCATATTGACAAACAAGAACAACAAACTTTTTTGCTTTGCTTTCAAGGAATTTTCCAATTTGCAAATATTTTAAGCTGGATTTTAAAAGATTAAAAATACCTTTGCCTGCTTGCCCAGAGGAAGCCCAAAGGAATTCTGTATGTGGTTGCAGCACGCATAAGAAGCATTGCACTTCCTTACACTAAAAACATTTGCTTAGTTATTTTTATTTCAAGTATCACCTACTGCAAGCACTGGAGTCTGTTTGCTTTGTGAACTTTACCAGTCATAAAGACATGGTATGTAGAATAGGAAGAACACATGAAATTTATTATAAAGCAGATATAGCAATGCAAATACATGTGTGTGGCAGGTTGTGGTATGGTTGACAGGAAAGAAAATAGGAATTACTAAGTCAGTAGGGATCTTCAATAAATGAAAACCCTGAGACTGCATCAGATGACAATTTCTAGTCTATTTCATAAACAAATAGTTACGTTTTTGTGGCCATAAAGAGGATTTTAAAAGAATCCCTCTGTTCATCTTTTAAGCAAAAGTCAGATTTTAAAAAAAAACACTAGGAAGCAATTTTCCCTTGAGATCTTTTAAGTTATGTGCAATCCGCAGTCTTTTAAACCAGCTAGAATTCAGGTTCTACTGGAACCGCAAGAAAAGTGTAGATTTTATAGCTAAGCCTTGATTTCTCTGTTTTTAGCAAAGTATGTTTCCAGAGCAGCAAATCGAGGTCTTTATTCCCTTTAATAACTTTTATTTACAAGCAATAATGTGACTGGGTGACATAAACAAACAAGATTTATTTGCACAAGTATTTAAACACAGCTAACAAACGAAGAGAAAAGAAGCAAAGCAGAATATCAGATAAACAAGAAAAATACATTTTTAACCTAGTAGTAAATTGTCAATTATGGATATGATACACAGGTCACTGTTTCATTTTTATTGTTCCCTCTCGGAGCTTAAAGACCTACTGAAGTAAACTAAAGGCAAAACTCTTGGCAGTGGTTCATCTCAGATAACTTCTGAAAATATAATGGTTCATCTTCTAATCCAGTACCCAAATTATGGGGAAAATCTTTATCAAAAGGACGGGTACTTCTGACTAGATGTCAGCCACTGATGAAATTCTTTGCCTTTGAAAACAAACAGAATATAAAGGAGACGTGGCTGCAGTTACAAGAAACAGAAAAGAGACAGAAAAGTGAGGGGTGGAGGCAACTCCAGTTTTCAGGTCTAAACAGTGGCAAAAGTGAAATCCATGAGAGGTTTTACATGGCTTTCAACTCTGAAACATTGGTAATTTTAAACCAGTAATTTCTCCATGCCTCGGGTTCCCAGCTGTGAAATGGCAGTACAAACACTTTTCTAAGCGTGCCCTAAAAGTTATGCTATCCTCATTCTTCAGTCATTGTTTTATTCAGTGAGTGGTTCCACTTGCCAGTCTCCATGCATATAACCCATTTAAAAATGCTCGCTTTTCTCTTGCATATTGCATGTGCTATAGAGCTTGCTTTTTTTCTGAGACTGCAAGGGATTTAAGACTTGTGGCCTTGCTTGGTGTTTCTAATGAACTCAGATCTGAAACAACTGTCATTTTTGCATGTAGTGTTGTTTATTTCATAGCACAGGTCTCAGTTCCTTAATAGCTTCCTGTCCTGGTTTCAGCTACATAAAGTTAATTTTCTTCCTTGTAGTTGGTATAGTGCTGTGTTTTTTATTTACTACTAGAATAATGTTGATAACACGCTGATGTTTTAGTTGTTGCTAAGCAGGGTTTATATGAAATGAAGGACTTTTCA
The DNA here is from genome assembly GCA_000699545.1 of Podiceps cristatus. Taxonomy (NCBI): domain Eukaryota; kingdom Metazoa; phylum Chordata; class Aves; order Podicipediformes; family Podicipedidae; genus Podiceps; species Podiceps cristatus. Next base: position 37,657 of record KL275022.1, read on the forward strand.
GCTTCTCATACCCTACCAGTGAGAAGGCTGGAGGTGCATAAGAAGCTGGGAGGGGACACAGCCAGAACAGCTGACCCAAACTGGCCAAAGGGTTATTCCATACCATATGATGCCATGCTCGCTATATAAACTGGGGGGAATTGGCTGAGGGGCACTGCAGCTCCGAGACTGGCTGGGCATTGGTCAACAGGTGGTGAGAAATTTACTACTTTTCGTATATTCTTTAATCATGATTACTCTCTTCCTTTTCTGTCCTGTTAAAATGTCTTTATCTCAGCTGATGAGTTTTGCTTTTGTTCGATTCTTTCCCCCATCCCACCAGGCAGAGGGGGATGACAGAGCAGCTGTGTGGTGTTCAGCTGCCTGAAGGGTTAATATTTTAAGAAAAAATGCCAACAACTTTGGGCACGTTTTTGATGATACTTGGTAAAACTTCATGTTTCTATCATAGTCAGGTCATAGTAATCCATATCCCGATGTTATGCAGCTCTTAGCTTTTCTAATTCAAGTCAGAGAGTCAATGTTCTGCTTTGCTTTCTGACTGGGTGAGATCTACTTGGCATAAACCAAAAGTCAAGGCTGGTGTTCATGAGACAACAGGAACCGAAAGAGCTGGAAGATGAGGTTCAGTTTGGAAACTGCAAACAGAAAATCAAACAATCAAAATGGCATTGGAAGTAGTGTCCATTCTAGCATATTTTAGTGTGGTTTTGTTTGGGTTTTTTTCCTTCTCATTTTATTGTTATCAGAAAGTCTCATCTTCATTTCCTGAGAACTAAGAAATAAGAACAAGGATATATCTTGTCTGTGCCAATCATACGAGGTAGTTCTAATGTTACTTTTCTTGTATGTCTTTTTAACATTTTATAGTCCTAGATTATTAATTCCATTCCTTTATGTGGAACTGTTTAATAACACTGTGATAACTCTTCTCTAAACCCTGATAGTGAGAATGGCTGATAAATCACCAGCAGTATGGGCCACTGTTTTGACATCGTCAAAGTGTTTATTAACTGCTGCAAGAAGTGATAATAAAATGAGTAAAAACATTGGAACTCTACAGAAAAATATTTTTTTATATACAGGTTGGCCTTTTGCAGAATTATTTGCCACCATTCATCATCATAAAATAGATCAGATAGGCATGTTTTGGTATTTTATTTTGCAGGAAGAAATACTCTGTGTTCTGTTTTTCCTTCGTCTATGAAATCATAATAGTTACGATTTTGCTTTTAAGATTGTACAGATTGTCCCGGTGCTGAGGTCAGTTTCACTTGTCTGAAATCCCCAGCATCGTGATGAAAATGTCTTTAAAAGATAGTTAATACATCTGCTGCCATGCAGCATAACAGTTTATTCACATTAAATTACATACTTTTGTCAGTATCTCAGCCACTTCATTGTCAGACAGCTCCAATATGAAAACTATTCATTCTCTTCTCTCCTTACTTCAATTCCTGACAGCCTCATTCTTATTACCTGAAAAGATGAAGTAGGAAGGTACTTTTCCAATGGCCTGGTTAGACAGGTACAAAGAAATTATCAGGCTTCAACTTGACAATGTCCTTATCTGATGTAACAGCACACTCCGTTCTCTGCTGTTGGACCAACAAAGCAAATAATTTTTGGTGGGTTTCTCTCTGGTACCAGAGCCTTGCTTTCACTTTTCAAAGCACAGTTCTCAGTCTGAAGCTGATGATCAGGTCCTCCCAACCAAACCCCTTTTGGGGAGTGTGAATGGGCCACATACTGGTGCTATGCAGCATGCAAGAATTTTGACCTACCTGCCCCCAAATGTTTGAAACCCTATTGCATCCAGAAATTAGAATCAAACCCATATTACTTATGAATGATATAATAAAATGCCTCTCATTTCTATGGGAAAATTCTCTCTCCCATTCTCAATCTAAATCAAACTGCAGAGTTACTAATAAAAATAAGTCATGACTCACAAAGTTAAGTTCTTTTGCATTAATCTTAAACTCTTTAGGAGTTACTGGAGTCTCATATCATTAAAACTAATGTCAGTGGTATAGTCTGCAGTAACTGTTAAATTTACAGCTGGAAGATAAGACTCATAAAAGAAATATTGGTTTATAACTGTTCTAAAGATGAAAATATGTAGATACTGTTTACATTGCACAGTTCAGGCAGGTAATGGTTTACGGGGAAAACCTTCATGCTGTAGGAAATCCATTCTGTAAATAGTCACTTTTTTGGTGACATTTCTTTAAATGATTCTGCAAGAGACCTAATTATATATATAAAATATAGTTTTCTCTCTACACTTTCAATGTTTTTACTTATTATCACTTCTTGCAGCGGTTAATAAATACTGCAGGCACTCATTTAAGAGTGTACAGTATATATGTGTTCTACTAGACTGCCATGAATAGAATGGAGCCAAATTATGGCAAGTGTGAAATCTGTCCCAGGTCCATGACCAAAGTACAGGTAACAAGGTATTGTCCATGAATTTACTGTAGCTCAGGGACTATACCAGACTGAGGAAGGCAAAAAATCCATCCAGAATCATACTGAGGTTACCATCTGGAATGCACTGTAGGAAAGGTTGCCTGAGAATCTTTCAGACCTGTTAGATCCAGAGCATGCATAATTATTCTCTCAGTATTGTAACTAAAATAAATTTTTACTGGGGCAGGGGGAGAAAGAGATCTTTCTTTATAGAGTAAGAATCAGCAAAGGGTTTTACTCTGGTTCTTGGCATATGTCCTACCTCACTTAAGGTGTATGTGTAGACTCCACATGGGCTCACTGGGAGCTACTACTCCAAGAGTTTCTCACCTACCTCTGAATATGGTCTCTCTTTTAGTCCTCGCAACTCATGGAAGGTGTAAGAGGGGATGGTGAAAGGAAGCAGCCTTGCTTTTACATGAATTGCAATGTCTCAACAACCAGTGAGTGGTGGCTGGGCTGTTAGACCTATAAATTAGAGGTGAATTTGTGGCTTGCAGTCACTGTCCCAGAAATCTGAGGCTGGATTTCATGTCCTCAGGCTCTTTCACTAAATATTTTGTAATTTTTGTGTTTTTCATTCTAGTGGAATATTTATGACAATACAGTATGTAAGTCAATGTTACTCAGAAATTAATCTCAATTTATGAGGCTTAGTGATGATTTTTCAAATTACTATCATGATACATACACTATATATGTAAAAATATAATCAAAACCACTTGAGGGATGTTTTTAAGGAAAAGTCTTAATATTTTGTAATAGAATATTTCAACTAAGGTTCAATTTTTAATTTTGAGACCCAAATTCTTTGAATGCACACAGGAAAATAATGAAGATTTCTGGATATGCTCTGTGTATACTAAAAATCCCAAACAAACACTGAAAGTGAAATGATTTAACTTTAACCATTTTGATTAGAAAAAATGAAATTATTTTCAGTCAACACAAAACCTAGGACTAGTTTTTAAGAGGACTTTCGGGTAGAAAAGGGATTTAAGCTAAAATAAGAAAACTTATTATTCACATAGATTGAATGTTAATCAGGCTTTAAGTTTTGATGTAGAAGCAAAGAAGAAAATATAATCTAGATAACTACCTTTCAGCTGTTACCTAGTGCTTAATGTAAGCATCATACTGTCAACCACAGTGTGTATATATATATATATTTCTCTTGTTTATAAGCAGCATTTGAAATGAACATTACAGGCTTGACAAAATATTTATCCTCCATCCATATGTTCAGTCTAGGGAAACAATCTCTTAAAGATTTGATTCAATTTAGCTATACAATAGGGACCAGTTATTTTTTTATGAATCTGATGGTGCTAAACAAGTGAAGAAGCAAATAAACTCCTTTAAAGAAGCCTTCATGGTATATCAACATCAGAATGACTAGAAAATCTACCATCTTAAAACAATTCCTCTGCCTTTTATAGCTTTGTCACTGTTGAAAAAGAAAAATCTACTAAAATGGCAATGATCAATTGAGGATTGCTGCACAAAGCATTGTGTCATTGGTGAAGGCATTTAGGAAAAGATAAGAGAATTCTTTTTCCTTTTAACTTTCCTCTTTGAGGCCAAATCATTACTATTATTCTTTAAATTTGGGGGTTTTTTTGTATTACTTACTTTTACTGGAAATCTGCCATTAGTATAATTGCTGTTAAAAAAAGATATAATCTTATTTCTGTTTGTAGAACTACTTATTCATATCTGTTTGTTCTGTTTTAAATATGTGTTCTTTTAGGAGCTCATCCCCAGTGCAACCATATTTACTTCACATCACATTAAGACTGGGCATATTAGTATTTTCTAATCCAAAACTATCAAAATGACGAATCTCAAGCTTTTGAAGAGGGTGTTAGTATTATGTTAAATTACTGTGGAAAAATGTCATTTTGGGTGAAATGGGCTAAGTTTATTTAGAAATATAGTAGAATACATAGTAGGTCATATATTGAATTTTAGTAATTGTTATTCTCCGTAAATATGGACTCAGGCATATAAATGTCTTGTGTATAAATGCATTACTTTCCATCACTCTCCTATCTTTAAAAGCCAAATGTCTCTATCAATTAAAGTTTCAAAATGATACTTAAGGTCTCTTAGCTAGTCGTAGGTGCTAAGACCTCCTGGAAGAAAATTTCAGCATAGGTCAAAGTTAACTACTGTTATATTATTCTTTATGAAGGTTATAATCAAGGAGAAAGTACAAGGAGTCCAATGCCATATTTGGCTTTGTAAGTCCCTCCAGAAAGCTGATAGTTAAAAAAAAAATTCCTACTTTTTTCTTATTCCTTGTCTCATAGATCATACAAACGAACTTTAATTTTGCTCACTAGGGCAGTACTTGTTCTAAAATGTGATAAAACTCAGAATGATTTTGTAATAAGTGAATTAAATATTTCATTAGATATTTTAAAGGGATCCATAAAACTAGTCTAATCTTAGATTGGACTTATGTATATATTAAATCATATGCATACACTTAAGCTAAATAGAAATGGGAAGTATCCTGGATTTCACTGATCGCTATAGTCAAGGAAGAAATTTTGTTTGCTTTGTTAATAGGAATAAGGAACTCAGAGCTCTATAAAAGACATTTTTTTTTCTATTTCTAAAGTAAATTTTTAGGCTGCTTAGAAGTTAAGACAGAGGGGAATGAGCAATTATTCAAAACACTAATTGTTTCAATCTATTGGTTAATGGAAAGTTGCATTAGGAAAAAACAAACTTTAAAGAGCTAAAGGACATACAAAAATGCAAGCCATACAGCCCTGCGTCTTCCTGAGCTGAGAGGAAGTTAAGGTACAGAGTGTGTGGAGCAATGACAGTTTTTGGTACTAGTTGACAATGACATGCAGAGCATCCTAAGCAATAGTGTTTATCTCATAGAGCATCTGAAATATTCATAGATTCCAACAGTAGAATAAATTTATTGTCTGCTATAAGAGATATAAGAGGTTGATAAACTGCTTTTCTGACCTTGGAGAACTTTGTTGGCACATTAAGGGACTTTGATACATAGCAAGGTGCAGACACTCACTATGATTTGTTAGGCACGTTCTGCTGGGACTGCACTATCAGGTGAATTGAAAACAAAAAACACTCTCTCAAGGAAGCAGCGTGAAATAAAACCCACAACAGCATATTCTCTCCCCCTGTCCCTGTGGTAATCATCACAAAAAATGCACAGGGGGAAAAAATGCTGAATAACTTGGTTTTTTTTTTCTTGTTTTTGTTTTGTTTTTTTTTCTGTTTTTAACTACTGACATCTAGAGAAGGGGAGATGGGATATTTTGTTCTCTTTGGTTTTCTGCAGTCTGTGTACTTACTGCTCTGGTACTGATGCATCGGATCCATCTTGCTTTGCTTACCAAGTATTGCTCTGTACTGCACACTGGTGTTCCAACAAATGACAACAGGGCCTCAGAGAGCCAAGACCTAAGATCCTAGTGGTAGGGAAACAAAGACTTTGTTCTCCACTATAGTACAAATACCGTTCAAATGTGGAGAATGGGAAGGACTTGGTACAGGAAAAAACTAACACAACTCAAAGGTTTCTTTCAATGGATAAAAGAAAGAGTGGAATTAATTACAGGCAACACAGACTCTCAGAGCATTCATCTTAATATCCTCTCTTCCATCTCTATGGATTTAGTCTACTACCTTAGTATCAGAATCTTTTCTTCTGCCTGGGTTGGCCAATATACTTTACAATATTTAACCACAAAGTGGTTAAATTACCTGTTTTTCTTAACCTCGGGCACTCAAGAGTTGTAACTGTAGAGGCAGTGGCATCAGCTCACAGGACCTCCAGAGATCAGCAGTCTGCCTCACAAAACTGCCATCTGTAACTCTGAATAATTAAATATAACTGATAATCAATCAGAAGCATATGGTTAGCATAACAGAAATTGAACTGTCGCTGAAGTCAGGGAAAAAGCTGCTTCACTGAGGATTAAGATGATTGGATTTTGGTTACCTACACACTATATTGCATGTGAATAAAAAGAGGATTTTAGTTTCCAGATTAAGTAGTCTATTAATTCTAATAAATGCAACCATCTTTCCTACAGAAACATTTAACATGAGTTTAGTGCTTTTACCTCATTCTAATACTCCTGTCATAAAATTGCACAAAGATAATGTAGCATCTGAACAGAAAACCACAGGGCCATCTTGTATAGGCTATTGAGAGAGATGTATTGTTGTCAGCTTGAAAACAGCAAGAAAAACATAAGAAGGTTAAGGGCTGAGCTGTGATCAGCTAACTCGAGCAAATGAAAGCAAAGCAGGCAAAATGATCTGGCTTCTACAGCTGTGAGAAACTGGTTGGGTAAATATGAGCAAGGCAGTGATGATTCCTTTAAGACAATATATTTTAGATAAGCAGCAGCTATTTGCCTTGGTGCAAACACAGGACCAGGTTGTAATACCACATTCTTAAAGTTCACAGAAAATGCACACATGAAGTCCTGTAGGTTTTTGTCTGGGTTGGGAGATTCACTGTGAAGAGCACAGGATTTTGCTATCTAGGCTATATAAATCAGCGTGGAGAGTGGGGAAATTTAAAGTCCTACACGGACTCCAAGACAACAAATGATGGACAGTATCAGTAGTTACGGCAAACCAAGAGGAAAAGAATTGCTACCAAGGGCCACAGTCCCTTACTTTGCAAGGAGATGCCTGTAGTTCTCGGAGCTGTTGGCAACTGCTGGCACACCTGTATTTTGATACTGCCAGTTTTGTCCACATCCTTTTCAATCTTCCCGCTTTCTCCAGGAAGAACCTACTTCTGTTGAAAGAAGCCACTTAATCTTTCAGCACACAGCAGTTACTCCCTATGGGAGTCCACAGTCCAAATCACACTATTACTATAAAAGATGGGTTGGGTACCTAGCTAGAAATTTTGATTAGGCAACTGCTAAAGACCAGTGTATTATTTATGTATGTAAATATACACACACCCCACACTGCATAAAATGAGGGTTTATTTAGTTTGAGGAGTCTGTGCTCATAGGCACAGCCCTGGTAATGCTGCATGCTTGAGCCCTAAGTGACTGAAGACTCCAAAGGGCTAGTTATATATGTCACTGACAATGAATAATCAGCAAGGGATTGACAGTAAGCATAGGTAATTTTGATTGAATAGACTCTCTAGGTTCACATGGACAATTCAGAAGCCCATTATACTTGTTTAATGAACATGAGTAGAGTAATAGAGATCATTCATTAATTCACTATATTAATTGAAGCCAGTATTGTTACCTTTAGTCTTTGTTTAATTCTGCCATTATCTGACCCAGCTTTATATTGTTGATATATTTAGTACTCTGAACTGTTTTGTGTTGACTCTTTGATGTATTATAAAAAATTCAATACAGTTTCATTAAGAAGAGGACTGAAGTGGGATAAACAGTAGCTCCAGTTCTAGTGCTATTTATATTTTAATTTTCAGTGTAAAATGTTCTGCCTGACCTTTTAAAGCTCAATTACATTAAATTAGGATGCTCTATTTCAATTGGTCTATGTTCATATTGGCATTTCTAATAAACCTTGGAAAAGGAAAATATTTATAATTTAAGCTTGTCCCTCACCAGATTCATGCAGAAATTGCAGACATTTTATGGAAAAGAATATATATCTTTCAAGTAAAAGTAAGAAAAATGGCTTGTGTAACTTTACAGCCTTTCATGAGCTAAAATGAATAGGTTCTTTTAGCCATTAAGACCATGTCTAGGTTTCTTTCTTTCTCTGACACTTTTGGTTCCAAGCCTGAACTTTGGCTACCGGGACAGTATGTGAATTTGCTCATTTATTCTTTTTTGGATAGTCCTGAGCCTTGTCTTTGCTTTAGCTGAAAAGACTGATGGCATGTTAACACTTCTGAGGTTATTTGTTCTTAAGTACATCTTCTAGGTTATATGTCATAATGACAAGCAGCCAGCATTGTAGGTGCCAGAAACATTACAGCCCCATAGCAGGGTTACAGTTCATAGACTAAATCAGCTCAGAAGATGTATGGGTGGTCCAATGATTGCTGAGTGCTCAGTCCAGGAGTTTAAAAGATAGGATCAATGAGCCGCAACTGTGTAAAATAGGGGTCAAATATGTACAGCTGAGGGTCCACATATATCAGATAGGGCTATGTTTTATCTTCTGGTATGTAACGTTTGTTACTGGAATGTGGCTCAGAAACACTCTATTAAATGTAGATTGGTATTAATTAATTCAGATTACTGTCTGCTCTAGAAGGCAGTATAAAAGTGCAGTTCTGAGCTACCCTCAGCATGTTGCTATCTATCTCAAAATATAAGTATCAACTCAAAATTGTCAAGCAGATATTCAATCAAAACTCTCTCCTCCACTGACTGCCCTTTGGTTTTCTATCACTGGTTTTCTTGCCAGCACAATCTGCTCCTCTAGTCATGGCTTCCTTACTTTTTCTTCTGCATGACTTTTTACTCCATGTTCCACCAGACTGTTGAATCTATTTGAAGTCTTTATATGTGTTTCTAGATTGATAAATAATACTCTCTATGGTCTTGATTCAGTTTCTTTGACACGAAAAGAAGCCTTGTACTGACTTAGAGAGACAAAACCCCAAATTCAGGTGGACCAATGAGGACTGAAAAAGCCTCATCAGCTCAGCCAATCTAACTTTACTTCCAACACCGGAGAGAACAAGTTTGGAAGAATACAAAAGTCAGTTGAAAACATTAAATCCTTTAATTCTCACACTCTGACAGCTGTTCTCTTTATTACGTCTATAAGGGTTCTTACCTTACAGTGACCCCCCGTGGGTTTCCATCCCCCACTTCTGGAGCAACCTAAACTGCTGCAGCAACCTTAACACTGAGTTGCTATTTTCCATACCGTAGGTTGGAGATGGTTTCACAGGGGAATTCGATCTCAGACCTACTTTCAACATAGAGGAACTACAGACAATAGCATTAATACAATTTTGAGGGAGAATATAGGTTTCCTTTGCAACGGGTCTGCTGGCAGGGGGGTGGTGGTGGTGGGAAAAGTGCTTTAAGGATGCAGAACTGCCACAATGAGAAAGCTGGAGCATGTCTGATTTTCCCATTCATGGAATGAGGATTCTTACTACTGTCCCTCTGAGCACCTGTGAAGTCAAGGTTTCTGAACTAACATTTGGGAAATTGAGGTAAGAACAACTTTCAACTAAGGAATGGAGAGCAAGGAGTTGTGAAAGGTTGATGTACTATCTCCTTTGAGTTTTGGTAAGAAAAGAAAACTTAAAGTTAAATATAGAAGTAAATAAAAGCAATACCATTGAGGAAGGAAAATACCAGCTAGAAGGTACTAATATTGATAAGAACAATAGTAAAGGTAGATAGTGTAATTTTTGAAACAACTATATTTAATTAGATATGACCATTAATGTTGTTGTAGGCAGCTCAGAATTAGGAAGGAAGAATACAAATAAAACAGAATTGCTGAGAAGGGAATGCAGGTTATTTAACTGATTTTAAGAAGGTCCTAGGTAATTCCACGAAAATAAGTATGCTTATGATATGACTACTATAAGAGGGACTAGATGCCTAAGTCTTCTAGCCCTATTTGTTAATGCTTTGTTAAAAGGGAAGCTATCTTAATTGGCATATGAAACAAAATTTTACATTTAATTTCTATTTTATAAGAAAGTTTCATAATTAGTCAAAACCATAGAATTCCTTGTTGAAGCTACATCTTTTTATGGAACTCCAACTTTTATTTTATTAGATTTGATTAAATAACCTGTCAACATTTTCATTTTAAAAATTTCAATTTTTTTGCCTTTATAATGGTTGACAAACTTAAGTGGAATAGTATTTGTTCTGTTTTGTTACTTTTTTCTAAAAAAATCCAGTAAACCCAATTTACCACAATGTGAAACAATACAAATGAGAGTAGTAGAATCTGGCCTTATCCTATCCCCTTTGTTTTTTTTTTTAAAAAAAAAATCACAAAAAATTTCCCTGGTCATTAAGAATAACAGTTGCTATATAAGTCTTCAGCAGACTGGTTTAAGAGTGTCCATCTGGAATGTGTAGTACTAAATGTACCTTTTCACCTGTACTTAAACCTGTTAATCTGTTTTAGAGAGGGAACTTCATTCCACAGTGCCTGAGAAATAATTTTGAAGTATTGGAAGTAGATTTTCTTTTTGCTATGGGCCTTGAGGTTTAAGAAAAGAAGTGCATAGATAATAATTCAGCCATTAGAATTTTTTGAAACTCATTTTGTTATTTTACCTACTAATGTCATTTTATTAATATGTAGCTTCCAGCATGACATAAAAAAACTTTATGCATTTTAGGATGGGGTAAACAGTCTTTCAGATTAAAAAATAAGGCTTTTTTTATTAAGCCAGAAAAGACAGCCAAACAGGTCACTAAATGTCAATATCCTTATGTTATTTCAACGTGATTATGCCTGCCAGGAAAGAAGAATGAAGTATTCTATAAAGTGACTGAGGGATCAGGCTTTGACCCTTAAAAAAAATGGTTTTCCTTCTGCTGGTATGTCTCAAATTTAATCTGCTGCATGAGGTCTTCACAAGAATTGTTTTCATTAGTGAGAGATGAATCTTAAATGCTTAGTGAGATTTTTAGGTACTGTCCCTATTCGATAAATGGATATTGAGATAGAGCTTGTTCGATTCACCGCATGTAGCTAATTGTTGACTAGTTAACCACGGAGTCTAAGCTAATCATTTAGCCTCCCTCTGTAGCAAATCAAGATACAAAGATATTCCTTCCAGAGAACAGTTTATTTTCACTATTCTGAATACCTATTTTGGGATAATGAGCATCTGGAAGTGCTTTCCTCTATTTCTCAGTAGACTAGAAGAAGCCCAGGTCTAGATTAGCCAGTTCAGATTAGATGCCTGACAAGATGGCTGACAGCAGATGAAGCTCTCCCAGAAAAACTAAAGCCAAGAGCTTGTAAGATATTTAATTCTTAGCAAAATCAATAGATGACAGGATGAAAGAACCTACAATAATTTCTGGACCACAGAGCCCTTCCTAGAACATCAGTGAAAATACAAGTATGGTTTGGGAAATTAAAACGGACCTCTTCAGGCCTGAACTGTCAATCTAATAGCCACGCTATTTTCTCTGTAGACTTTGTAATAGAAATAATACAGATCTCTCTGGGGAAAAAGAAATACAGTATAGCAATTATTTCTTTCACCTGATTCGGAAAGATCTTTTGAAAGACTGTATCAAAAGCTAGACCTTCCTCCAGAAAATTATCTGAAAACATCATGGTATTTAAAAGTATGTACAAGAAGGCCAGTGTGTTTTCCTGTATATGAACCACAGTGAGATCCATTTGAATTAACCCTAATAATGGGCTGTACTTGTCTGTAGGATAGTAAAAGCAGTGCACAAAAGATGTACTCAAAACCAAAAAAGCTTAGATACACTGAACTATAATATTTTCTTTACAGCAGTTAACAAAAATATAGTTGACTGGATAAGAGAAAAAACTGTTGTTAATTTCTTTCACTTGTTGAGAGGAATCCATCATTTCTGCCTTTAACTGTAGGAGCCTTGTACTGTTAGCTTTTAGCAGTTATTCAGTCCTGTTCCCAGTTGAATCTATTATTTCAGCATGGGAGCAGGACTGAACCCAGCTGCTTAAATTCCTCCCATTTTCACTTGATCTTAACTCTCATAAATTCCCACTGTTGCAATTTAGAAGCACCCAATTGATTAAAATATTTTAAGCTGGATCTTTGATAAGGACCTTGGCATCTGGCTCAAGGATATTCAAGCTTAATGCAAGGCATTCAGCCCAACAGGCCAGAAGTTAAACAAAAGAGTCAAAACTAATTTTTATGCAAACTAACAAAGGGATTCTTTCCAGATCCCAAGTAAAGATACTAATTTAGAAAGCCTTCTTTTCTGATAACTTGCAGAACACACTGAACTTGTTGGAATCTTTGCTTTCCCAGAGACTGAAAATCAAATTGCTGTTACTCAGATTAAATATCAAATCACATTTTATGCTTAGCAGAAGTTAGAACTTGATCACAACAGCTTATTTAATATAAAAGAGAAAGAGGCACTACTACCCTACTCTAAAATGCTTTATAACACGGTCCAATTTAAATAATTCAGATTCAGTACTTTAGCTACAGATTAAGTTTCATGGGACAAAGAAATTTCTTTATGGATATGAATAGGAGTGATTAAAGATCATTGAACTCTGCATTTCTTTCATTAGTGCCCCTAAAAATCTGTATCAGGGCTATAAATGTGCTTTTTGCTTATGCATATTTAAGGTGGCATTCACATATCTGACATAGAAATGTGCAAGACTTGAAAATATTTCCACACTTAGAAAGAGGGAAATATGAACTCAGTGCGGGTTTAGAGTAAAGAGACTAAGAATTAGCTAGATCCAAGGAGTGTGATGGAGAGAAAGGCCCCTCTTCAGTGCTAGCAGTTAGTGCTGTTCTGTCCCTGTATCTTGGGTGTCTCAGCAGGCTGAGGGACTCTGTCCTTCTCAGAAGGATATCACCGGTAAATTCACATGAATCCACTGTCTGTACTTCAGTGTGCATCATCTGTGTGAGCTGCATCTTGCAGAACGCAAACATGAACAGTCCTGTGCAGCATCAGTTCCTTTGAATGCCCCAATATCCCCTACTGCAATTACTTCATTTGCAAATTTATGTTCTGGTATAACAGTGAACATAGATTACCATGCAGACTTACAGAAATTATACTAGTGGTGGCCAGGCAGGTATTTAGAAAAACAGAAAACCAAGGGAAGGAAATAAACTACTCTGAAGGCATGGAATTAAGGAATCACTAGCGTAGTGTTCTGGGCGGGATTCACAGAGGTATCCCTGCTACTGAAGGTAAGGACAAGTCACTTCTAATCCCTCTATTGACTGCCATCTAGGGGCCCTAAGAATTCTGTAGTGCATATCTGTTGTGCTATCAGCTGTGTTACCTTGTGTGGAGGGAATATAGACAGGAAATTTTCCTTTTCTGTCATCTTAATAGTCATTATTCCAGCAGATGACTGAGGCAGAAGCCTTGTAATTCTAAAGGTGATCATGGATAATAAATTAAAAAAAGAAACTGGAACATTTATTTAGTTTTCTTTCTTTGCAACCTGTGTACAAAGTAAAACTATAACAGAAATGTGGTAAGTATCACCCATGACTTTAGATAGTAAATTTGTAGTAGGCATTAACAGTCAAAGAAAAGGATGGATTTTCCCAAGCTCTGAATCCTCTCAGTTCCCTCTGACTTGGCCACAAGTTCTGGGTACTTTCTACTTCAGAAAATCATGACTTGTGTTTTTTTTCTTTTGGTGTAAATTTCATTCATTGGGGTTTGAAACACCACAGCACTCATCCCTGCCCCGCCCCCCCCC
>KL275022.1:51555-68603 GCA_000699545.1 Podiceps cristatus
AAAAAAGCGTGATTATTTTACACTTTTCACATTTGTTTTTTAAGATCCTGGAGTCTTCTGGAAAACAAGTAATATTGCCACTTGTTTTCTGAAGATCATTGTGTACAAACTATCACAGCTTACTGAGTTATCCCAGGAGTAATTTCCCTAGATGTTAGAGGCTGTACAGTTCTGTCAGTTTTAGACAAGACCAGAGGAATTGTTTTATTGTTTTGTCTTCCGTGTGATAGATGCATGTCCACTACATGTATCCTGCATGTGGTTTTTTTCTCCTAGGGAAAGGTCTGTCTATCTGCCATGAACTATGAACTTCAAGTTAGCAACAAATGATGGAAGTTACACTTTAAAAATGGGAACTTTAAAAATGTCAGAATAGCCTTCTGTGTGCATTCAGAGTCTAAATGTGCTTGACACTGTACCATTATTTTTATATAAACCATTTAGCCTTACAATGCTGAAAGCCTTGTTAGATCTAATTGTCTGACCTCTTTTTCTTTTTTCCCCCTTTTTTAGGTGGTATACAGGATTTAATTTTAATTGGATGTTACATTGCAATTCTGCTGTGGCCACCCAGAGATCTTAGTAAATAACATGTTACATCACAATGTTGTTTTCATTTCAGTCAGTAAATGCAGTTTTAATGGAGGCTGCTTATTTATTTTATTTCATTTTGAGGAAAAAATAAGTGGGGAAAAAAGCAAAGAAAACAGTGATGGCTTTTTAAAGATCTCATTAAAAAATAAACATCTATCCACCTGTGACACACGCAAGAAAACATATTTTAAGCAAAAGACTTAAGGTATCTTGACTTTTAGTCCTTCCTTTCCTGACCAATCGATGCCCCCAAACAGGGGGCTCAGATAAACAGAAAAGTTTCATCAAGACCTATACATGCCTCAAATGTCAGACTATTGATAAATAATTTCTGAAAACAGAATGGCTTTTCTCTTGCTGCTGTCATCTTTGACTCAGACAGGGAGTGGTAAGGGAGAAGACAAAAATGGTACCTTCATCTTTCCTGGAATTAGTGCAGCCCAAAAGATACTGAGCATAATTCTGTTACTTTCAGTCTTTTACCTTGGAGCATGCAAAACCACATTAGAACCAATGGAGTAATTCATGGAGTAAAATGAAAATTCACTGAGCGAGAACGACCAAATCTGCTGCTCAGAACAAAGTGAGTAGTTGCAACTATGGCTTTACAAGATATAATGCACTGCTTGAAGCCTTTCTTCAGTGAGCTCTTATACAGATGCCAAGTGATGTAAAAAAATTACAGGGAGAGAACCTGGAGTGAGAACTGTGAAATTTTAGGGCACATCACAGTACAGGGATTCTGCACCCCAAGTATCTTATGACCTGAATGCATACACCAGAATAGAAAGGAGACACATTTTTTAATAATTTTTGAGCAACTGCTACTTTTACATGGTCTCAGACTAATGCCTCATCAGCTATTTTCCTACAACAGTCACAGTGTAGAGAAAGAGCAATCTTTCTGTGAGGTATTGGTGTGGAACTAAAAATGACTGTGTTGTAGCAGGGCTACAACTTGTTGTGTTGATTTAGGCGAGACACTGAGTTTTCCATCTTCAGATTTTTACCTGTAAAATGAAACTTTTCCATACTTTTTTTTATAATACCTCATTCCCTGCCTGACTTTTCAAGAGCAGAAACTGCTCCATATTCCATACCTGTACCTGACTAAGTAAAACACCTACCTGGAGTATGGAAACACTACTGTAAGAAGTACAGTAATCTTGAAACAGTGTTTGGTATAAAAGTCATTCAAGAGCACAAAACTAAACCCCCAAACCATCAGAATATTAGTGCTTCACTTCTAAGGGCTAGAGGTACCTTTAGGTGTATGGGTAGCTATCATAACAATGCCTGTTTTCCTAAATATATCTTTGACCTGAATTATAATTATTTCGGCATACCTTACATACACACAGTGGCTTGTATGTGTAGGAGGGCAGGATTACTATTCAACAAAAAATTCAGTCATCCAGAGTAAGTGAGAACGTACTGCTCATCTGGCAAGTTGGGCAAGCAACAAATGGCCCCTCCCTTGAGGACCTGCTGACAAGCTACACTATGTTTGCTTTTCTGGGCCATTTCACTTAAATAAAACTTTAAGCAGGTGATTTAGTTCCTTAAGTGAGTCTCAGAGAGAGATTATTCTGGCAGGTGGTCCTCGTTGCCAGCAAGCTTGATTGGTACAGTAAACCTATTCACTTATATTTGTGGATAACTTTCCAGTTTCAGCCTCCCTAGAGTACTGCTCTTTCAAGCACCACTTTTACGCCCTCTTATGTAGATGAAATTCAAGCTGGCTAGGACTCCTTTTGCATTCTTGTATTTAATTTTGACTGCACTGTAAATATGTGAATAGAATCCTGTCCAATGATGAAGGCAAATATTCCACTCTCAGCTGACTTAAGGGTTCTTCACCATAAACAAAAGGCAGCAGATGGGCCTGTTTGCTTGTTTGTTTTAGAGAGGGAGAAAGGAGAAGACATTTTGTGATATTTTATCCTGTGTTGTGTGGGGCATTTGGGTACAGAGGTCTGAATAAAGGTTGCCTCAGACTACTGCACCACAAAAACTGCTTGTGCTTGTGTAAGGAAATACTTCCACATGTGATTTTTTTCTTTTCCTTTTTCGGGAAATATTTCCAGATGCTTCATTGCACTGTTCCTCAGCCAATGTTTCAAATATTTTGGAAAATGTCTTGTCTGTGGATTGCTAAGCTTTTAAAGCCTCTGATCCATTCTGCGTTTGCTAAAGCTGTTTGCTTCAGGTCAACACTCTCTGGCCCATAGTTCTAATAAAAAACCCCAATCTCTTTGAGACACTGAGGTATGACTCCCCCTGAGAGAGGAATAAGAGTTAAAACTCAGACAAGTGACAATCATTGCCCAAGGGCTGTCAAAGATTTGGCTCTACTCTGGACTCTGCCTTTTTTTACCCTTTTTTTTGTTTATATAGTGATATTAATTTCCGCAGCATGAAGAAATTCATTGGGATTTATTCTCAGCTGAACCATAGATCTACAGTTTTGTTTGCTGATGCAGCAGATGCTTGGAGAAAAATAAGATGTTGTTATTCTGACAATGAAAATACAGGCTGGTCTGTATTATGCTGTTCAATATATTTTATCTTGGTCCTGGATATACTCAAATACAGAATCACTTTTTTTGTCTGCTGTACTCCATTTTCTTCAACAGTCATGTCCATTATCAAAGGTCAAAGGCTAAATAAGCAGTAATGGCAAAATAGTGGTATCTAGCTGTCTGCCTAACCTCTAAATGTGTATTTAACTCTGAGCCAGATTTTAAAGGAGCTTAAGGGAGTTAATACCTCAACTTAGTAGTTATTCACCTACCATTTTCCACCATCTTTATTTACACAGAATCTCCATAACTATAATGTAGATTTTTCTGTCCAAAATTCTCACTTGATATGTGTAGCTATAGTGTACAAAGACCTGTGGGAAACTACAAATCAGAGCAAAATTCCCATGTGCTAGAGCTGGTAAGTGCTCTCTCATCTCTTCCTCTGTAAAATGTCACCCTCATATTCATTATCAGTTCTTTTTCTTACTGACATGTGAAAGATAGAAAGACTTCTTCCCTGTCCAGAGGTGGTCAGGAGGCCTTGAACCTAGAGATCAAAGACAGGAAAGGAGGGGGAATAGACAAAAATGAGGGAAGAGAGAGGAAAATCATGAGATCTAGGGAAAAAAAAATATTTCTGAAAAAATAGTTTTTTACTTATTTTTAGTGAGAAAAAAGGTTGTGATAAAAAGAGAGCTTTGTAGAGTTTCATTTTCCTTAAAAATACAGGTAATTTTCTCTGGGATGCATAATTTTATATCTAAAAGAAGGAATTTCAGTTGAAACTAACTTCTACATTGAAAGAATTTTGATACAAAATTTTCTATCCATATAGAATCATAGATACATAGTATCCTGTACTTTATGGTCCAGGTTTATTCCATGTAGTGAAATATCAGCTGTCACTATTGTAGCTAATTTCTCAGTCAGTGACTTGCATAGTGTTGCACAGGAAACATGAAGCAGAGCCAGCAAGAGAAGGAATTTTTCCAGTCCCAAGTTTGGCCCGTTTATTTTCTTCTCCCTATTTCTATTGACTGCATTTCTGTTGGCAATCCTCTCCTGGCTCAGTGTGACCTTTAAATGAAGAACAATTGTAACCTCATATCTTTGCCCACACTCCCACAAAGACTTCATGATTATTATTTTCATCAGACTAAAAACCTACTTCTTGCTTAGCTACAAATTAAAACAGAATGTTACTTGTCATAAGATAGGCGAAACATCTGAAGAACAGTCTGTTCTCCGATGGTCAGGGTAACATGATTGTGTTTCTGCCTTTCCTCCATTTCTCCTTATTTAGACCTCATGTATGTAACCATCCAAGCAGAAGATGGAATGATTATTTATGAGAAAATTGAAAGAAAGTCATGATGCTACTATAGGAAAGTATGGTTCAATGATTCCACTTAGAGCAGAGTATCGGAGAGAAACGGCAGTCACCAAAGCAAAATCCTCAGCTCTGGTGTGATCTTCTATAAGCTGTGACAAAGCTAGAAGTAATAGCTGTGTCAGTAGGGAGAGGGAGGAGGCCAACGCTTGCTCACAGTAGCCTCCTCATGCATCACTGTCAAGCAGCCTGTAGAGAAAAAGAAGCAAATCCTCACTGTGAAATTGTTTCTCAGATCCAAGCAGTGGCAGCAGCAATGCAGTCTGCTGCTCTTGTAGAAAAGGTGTCAGCAAAGGGAACAAAGGTAGCCCTGTGAAAACAACTACTTGCTGAACCAATTTAAACAATATCCATGCAACGTTAGTAAAAAAGCTGCACAGCTTAAAGATGGAGGAGGAGTATATTAAGCAAGCGTGGAAGTGAGGAATGAGAGAGAGAAAGACAGTGCTTTGGAAAAGAAAACAGTTCAGCTAGATTTTCTTGTCTGATTGGATTGCCCATAGCTGCAGCTAGGGCAATGCAGTTGCAGGGAGCTGTGCCAGGCTCTATTCAACATGCACCGAAAGCCAGTTAGAAACAGACCTCAGGAGGGGCACCTGTCTGTTGGTAGGGTCCAGATTACACTCTGCACAGTAAATGAAACTGTGAAAAGCTGACTAGCCTAACTTATAAAAATAATCAGCAGTGAGAGTACCACGAAAAATATTTCTGTTGGACTGTGTTAGAGCTGTTTGCAGTGCTCTGGGCCTCCTGAGCAAGTGAGGATGGGGAAAGTCAGCACCAGCCCTGAGCTCTCCGTAAGAACATGGACTAACAAGTCTGGGGGGGGTTTCTGTCTTCTTTAGGCCTGAAAGCAGAAGCTATTCAACATCATGGGATATAGGAGAATGCAGTGTCAGAGGATGAAGCAGTGAATAAGCTTAAGCATTTCTGTGGAAACAAAAAATGGTTTCCCTAACTTACATAGGGCCTGCCTGCCTTTTAATGAACGATTCAGACATGGAGTCTTGCTCTGAACCTGCCTTATCTGCAATTCCGGATCTAAGAGGAAAGAAGGTACCATTTCCTGTGCATATTAAGGTGGCTAACATCTTTGAAATGAGCAAGGCAGACTATTTAGTCCATCTCAGCATTTCTCAGCTATGTAAAAGGATCATTCAGTCCATGACACTGTAGGCTTTAATATGAGTTTATAGTTTATTGCTATTTATCACTATTCAGTTGCCACTGCCATCTATACAAATAGAGGCAAGCACTCAAAATACTGTCTCAAATAAAATCACTAACACTATGCATTTTTAATGCCCTTTATTTAATATTGACATCCAATAAACAACAATCGCTAATAATAAAAGCAAAACTTTAATTGAAGTAAATGTCATTCCCATGGAAATGTAAACGATGTGTTTGAGAAGACTGCGCTGTCCCATGGGACAAATTATTGTATCCAGTAGGCTGGAGAATAAGAACGTAAGCTCCAAGGGGGGGAAGTGACAGGATGCCTGTGAATTTAAAAAATAAGTAATTGTAAAATTTGGCTAGTATTTGCTATTTATTATGCTAGTGTTTCTTTAAATGTTCTTTCCTTTCATAGCCTACCTCTGTGCTCAGCACACTTGCTTAATCATGCTATTTTTGTTTCTTTTGTTTCTTGTCATTGGAAGAACCTGAGAGTTAAGTTCATGAGAGCATCTGCTCACTCCTTCAACAAATTAGTAAACTCATTGGTTCTAAAGTAAAAAAATTCATTATATTCTCTTACTTTCATAAACATAGTTCTAGATGAGCTGTCTATTCCAAAATGTACACTGCATCCAGATTTATAAACCTGTGCTTATAAACTTAATTTCTTCCATTGGTGTTTAAATTGACTCTGATAGGCTCTAATGACAAAATATAAGTGTCAGCAGACTAGGAGAAATCCTGCTGTTGCCTTTGTGGGACAAGTTATTAATTTGTTGTGCTGGATGTCTTCTCAAGCATGTTCATTTCAGCTGGAGTAGCATTTTAAGTTTTGGCTGGGTTACTCATTCTGCCAAATAACTGGAAAAGCCTGATATTAATGAGGTTTATATACCTTTATGTACACTTTATATACCTGAAAGAATCAAGGTGTAACTATACTTGATGTATTTGTAAATATACATTCCTATTATCAAGAACAGCAATGATTTTCCCAAAATTGAGTCCAAAGAATAAAACTCTCTTTGCTTTTATATGCCCCCCCAAAAGAATAATCATGAACAAAATTAAATGTATAGTAATAAAGGAATTTGAATAAAACATATAGTATTCTTTTAAAGAATATAATAATCATAACAACTTAAACTATTATCCATCTAACTGGAGGTGAATGAAAAGGAAGACAAAGTAGGAACGTATTTAAAATGCAACAATTTTACATATTGTGAACTGAAATAGTTATATTTTTATCACAATTATAAAGGGAGAGTTTTTTCCCATTTTATTTTCTACAGTGGAAGATTTTGGGAGTGAATAAGGTCTTATATGTTCATTAATGTAGTCTTTATTGGATATTCCTAAAAGCAAAAATAAAATATGCCTAATAGGCACAGTTTGACTGTGAGTTAAAAATATTTTCATTCAAAATATTAAGAAATACAGAAGTACACAGCACTCAGAAAAATTTCTTTAATAGCATGTTCTGTAGCTGAAAGACTGCAAAAGTACCATGTGATAAAATTCAGTTTCCATGGTAACCTTGATTGTTTTTAATAGCAAAGGACTAAGAGAAATAAAACATTACTTGATTGGCAGCTGCCCTAAGGCTGCATCAACTCCTATAACATCACCAAAATGCATTTTTACTTGTTAATACTAAGCAACAAACTACCTTCTTTCTTGCTGCTGGTTCTGCATGTCTAATGCTTTGTAATACAATCTAAAACCAGTACTGGCCGTCTATACAGCAAAAATTAGAACTCCTCTGAGATGTAAAAGGTAGAAATGTTACTGCTTTGGCCTGTGTTCATGCAAGTTTAGAGAAATGTGAGTCCTGTTATTCTTTGTGTTATTAACTAAATTTTTTATACTGAAGGATCACCAGCTTCAACATCTTTAGAGTTCATTTCTGTCCACTTCTCAGCATAACAATAACTGACACTCATCACTTGTTAGACACTCTCTCCCATTTGATCCAAATCTCTGTTATCTATATGGTGCTGCTTGATTACAGTTTCTTCCCTAGGAACATTCACATCAGAGATGAATCTTAATAATTGCAAGTTAATTGTAACATCACATTGCTAAGTACTCTGTTTGCTCTGCTAGGACATCAGACAAGAAGATATATGGAAGAAATTGTATCTACTCTGAAAATAAATGACACAGGATCTACCAATGAACAAATTCATTCCTATAAAATCTGTCTAGTTAAAAATGTTCTCCTGATAATTTGAGATAGCTGCATTTTATTTAGGTTGTTTCTGGATGTCTTGATTCTGAGAGCGGACATGTCAAGACAGTCCCAAAAGTGCCGTTGTTGTGGTGAAGTGGCATTCAAACAAGCATCAATACTTACATGCCTTTTGTTAAGTGGCATTATACCCCCTAAAATCAGGAAGTCATGTTTTTGACTGAGCTTAAAAGTAAAAGGGAAAAAGAGTGGGAAGAGCTGCCCCTCATCTACCAAAACTCCCGCTGGC
The DNA here is from genome assembly GCA_000699545.1 of Podiceps cristatus. Taxonomy (NCBI): domain Eukaryota; kingdom Metazoa; phylum Chordata; class Aves; order Podicipediformes; family Podicipedidae; genus Podiceps; species Podiceps cristatus. The sequence goes on from KL275022.1 coordinate 59,730, forward strand.
TCCTAGGCACAAGGTCAGCTCTTCCCAAAAAATGAGTTAGAGCTCCATTTCTTGTTTTCAGTTTCAGCTTCAGTCTAAAAGAACTTTGAGTAGATGCTGGTTTCTCAACCCGTGCCCCTGCTTCTCCACTGGACTTCACACATGGCAGCCCATCTGTTTTCTCCTTCAGACTTCCTATTGGAACTAATGGTGGACTCAATGCTTACTCTGGTATCGGTGCTCCAGAGAGGCTGACAGCTAAATGGCAGCTCAGGTGCACTCTTCCATACAGGTGTTGTCATACTCCAAATCTATTTCTGCTTCTGCTACTCCAAGCTTCTCACTGTGACTAGACACTCGGGGCATTTTTTACTGCTTTCTCTACTATTTCTCACATGTAACAGAGGGTTCTAATAATAATTTGTTTCATTCTTTATTCTTTGGTTACTTTATAGCTGTAGCTTCATGCATTCAGAACTCTTTAAAATCAGAACAGCTTTTCCATCTGAGCTAATGACATCATATGCTGGGTTAAGAAACTGTGATATGAGTTCTACACCATCTTGCCCTGCCTAATAGGGTGTCATAAAATCATCTTTGTGATGGCACTTCTCCAGTTAAGTTTCACTGCTTACTTTACTGTATCACTAATCCAATCAGGTCCACTCCTGCAGTGTCATTGCATAAACTCTCCAGCTGAAGGAACCTGGAACGAAACATAAGAATTGGATAGTTCTGGCATAATACATGTCCTTCCTCACTTTGCTTGACTTTTCTTAATCAAGTCATCCACAGCTATAGTTCAGAACTCCTGTGCCATTTCATGAGTATGGGAAGAATACGTATTATGATATATACCATCAAACCTCCCCAAAAATCTGTGTAACTCAGTAACTGTAACCATGAGTAAGAAAAACCAATATAATCATGAAAGGGCAAAACACACCAAATGCTGAAAGTGAGGAAAAGAGGTCACAAGAAAGATTGCACAAGTTAAAAGATATTGAAAGACTCTTTCAAAGGCGATATTCACACTTTACCATGTGGTCACTTCAGGGTTGTCAGTGTGGTGTCTATGTCAACAGACTAGCCAGTGTAGCGTCCTAAGATTTACTGTAGCTGTAGAGAGCAGTTCTTCTTTGTGTTGGTGTATGACGAAGAAGTTGTTGTGGTGAAGTGGCATTCAAACAAGCATCAATACTTACATGCCTTTTGTTAAGTGGCATTATACCCCCTAAAATCAGGAAGTCATGTTTTTGACTGAGCTTAAAAGTAAAAGGGAAAAAGAGTGGGAAGAGCTGCCCCTCATCTACCAAAACTCCCGCTGGCTCCTAGGCACAAGGTCAGCTCTTCCCAAAAAATGAGTTAGAGCTCCATTTCTTGTTTTCAGTTTCAGCTTCAGTCTAAAAGAACTTTGAGTAGATGCTGGTTTCTCAACTCACTTCAGATGCTGAAGTGATACACATGTCAGAGTACAACTGAAAAAGATGACATAATTGCTGAAGGACAGACTGGCTGGTATATATGGGCCGATGAGGAAAGAATTTCTTCCCCTTCCTCTCACCAGTGTTTGTTAGGCTATTCCAAGTAGTGGTGGTATTTTTCAGACTGTTCTTTTGCTGAAGAGGGTGGGGGTAAAAGACATTCCATGTAACTCCAGAAAGTTATACTTGCTATCATGAAACGAGTTGTCTCCCCATTCATATAACTTCTAAATATTTGGGGTTTTTGGGTGTTGGTCTTTTTTTTTTTTTTTTTTTTTTTTGTTGGTTGGTTTGTTTTTTCTGGCCCAAATTTTCAGATAGACACAGAACTTTCTCACAATCTACAACTCAGAGAAATAGCTAGTTCCTTGTATCTTGACAAGAACTGTCAAAGGACAGAGGTCTGTATAAGGAACATGTTCTAACTTAACCTCTGTGCCAGGTTGCAAAAGAATTTCTGGTTGTGCTATGATCTGGCCATGCTGGTCATCCCTTGTTTTAATAAAGAAGGAATGCAGTCCTAGGTGCTGCTCCTGGTGAGCAACAACCATGCCCATGTCGAGGTTGTAACAATGAACTCCAGAGCGGGCCACATTCTGAAATCAGTTTAGAAATGGACACAGTCTCTGTTATCTTCTGCTTTAACTTGTGTGTTCGCTCATTTTGCATGAGAAACAGCACATATGAGCAAAGTATTCACCGGACTTGTGTCACAGAGTTTATGTTGACCTTCACAATATCTTTGGAGGAAACAGTAAACAAGCCCTGACAATTAGTGAAGTGATCATTGTAGGCTACTGTGTTCAGTCTGGAACTACTTAAAATGTTTTTAAATAATGGACACTGTCTCTTCAAGTAGTTTCTGAATTCTCTTCACGTGACTGAAATTGTGCATTTCAATATCTTCTTGATCCATGGGGATGAAGTCTTCACTAATATTCACCAATGTGCTTGGTTCAGGGAAACTTCCTTTTTTCTATTGAACTCTTGACATCTGTGTGCGTATATCCTTCAGAGTGATTAAGAATGTCCCTTTTCTTCTCTATAGATGCAACAGAAAGTTCTGGCTCTCTTAAGTCCTCTCCATAGGGTTTACATATGTATGTACGTCCCCTAGATGTGATATGCAAACTCATGATTTGAGAATCAAATATAGAAACACATAATGAACTGTACTGGTGAAATTTCAGAAATAAGAAATATACAAAATTGTGGGTGAATTGAAGAAAAATTGATCAGGGTGATCTGTCTAGTCAAAAATACAAAAATAGTACAACAAAACTTTAGCTAATAAGTGTATTGGTTTATTACTGGGAAAGTAGTTTCATTGCCTTGACTTTCTGTCTCCTAGTAATAACAAATTACAGCAGGTGAGAGCTCTGTTAGTTGCCTGGGAGGTATTTCTTAGTCTAGCCATGCATTCTGAACAAAAATTATCCTGCAATTAGTCTGTCAAAGGATGGGGCAGTATGTTTCTATCACATCTGTGGCCAGTAATGTGCTGAGGATTGCTCTTATGTCTCAGTCTTTTCTGCATAGTCCACTATATAGATGTATATATATACACACATAATATACATACACTATGTATATACACTACATCTATGTGCATGTACATATATGTCTATCTGTGTGTGTGTATAATGTATCTACACCTTTTAGAGCAGTGGACTGTCAAGATCTCTAATACTTCCAAAGTTCCAGTGACTTAACATGTTCCCTTTAGACAAGACCATTCTGAAGAAATTGACTGTGAAATAAAGAAACACAGAATTACACTTTATTCCTGAAAGAAGTTACAGACTGGGGAAAAACTGGTGATAACAGTCTCAGTGTTCTCATCACCCATATGAACACTGGTCTGGGCTCTTCATGCTTCCTGCTTTAGACCAGGTGACCCTTCTAGGTGTCTTCACCGACTACTGTATCATGGTCTTTTGAGCTTTCCAAATAGAGTCTCTTCCCACTTCTACTTTTCCATGGGGGAATTTCTGTACTACAGCACCAGCAACTCCACATCCTGAACAGAGCTGTTCAAACTCAATGGTCCTGTTAGCGGCAAAGTATTGTTTCATTAAACTTCAGTCAGAAAATATGGATGGTCCCTGTAGGCTCGGTCACAGCTACTCAGACACAGGCTGCTCAGCAGGTGCCCTTTTCCCACAGGTTCAGGAATTTTGAAGCCATACCAAACTTGAATGGAAGTAAAGACCTCATACAAACACGTTGCCACCACACTGGTCATCCCAGGGGAAGTTGGTGGAAATTGATACCTACTTTTTTTCATTCTTTCTCAAACTTAAAATAAGGATTTTCTTACTGTGGTGTGATTATTTTTAAGAAAAAATTAAAAAAAAAAAAATCCAAAGGACTACATCTCTCATTTTGTAGAATGATTGAATAATTTATGCTAGAAGAGATCTCTGGAAATCATCTAGACCCTAGGTGATCTTCCATTCAAAGCAAGGCTAGCTTCAAAGCTGTATTAAGTTGCTCAGGACTATTTCCTGTTGAGTTTTGAATATTTCCAAAGACAAAGGCTTTGCAGCCATTATCACATGCTTCATGTTTTCCCCAATATTTTTCTGGTCATATAAGCGACAAATGTTTTTAGTCCAGCCATTTGATTTTATTTGCTCTATTGCAAGACTACTTTCACATACAGGATTCACCAGTCCAACTTTCACACACAAAACATTCCTAATCTCCTCCCCCGCACTCCCCCCAGCAAAAAAACCCTAGAGGTTGGTTTCTCATTAGTGAACTGCTGTTTATTGTTACAGTAGAAGAAATATATTATTTGGGTAAAGTGACAAAGCTACGTGATATTAATATTTGGGTGCTCAGTGAGGTGTGGCAGTGGCCATAGCCCATCAGCCAGCTAATTAATGAAAAAATGGGAGTAGAGATCACTCATTTCTGATATCACAAAAAGGAAAATAAGAAAGAAAGAAAGAAAGAAAGAAAGAAAGAAAGAAAGAAAGAAAGAAAGAAAGATCTTAACATAAATTGCTTCAAAAGTCTTCTGAGGATATTTGAAAATACATTTTTGTATCACAGGCCCTGTATACTATAGTTTACAGGGAGAGCTGAATTCTCCCAAATTGCTTAGAAATACTGTGTAAAATGGACACCTATAAAAAAATTCTGTGATGAGAACCTTTCCTGCTCTGCTAGTCTGATATACTTTCTTCCTCCCCAAATAAGATCTGAATCTGCTTTCCATATATGCTGGATTCTCCTAGATCTGCAATAATCCCAGAAGAGTTTCAAAGACTTGAAGCCATCATCACGAGGAATGTAGTTCTGCACGGGCTTGGACTTTTGGCTCCTCCCATGCCTTTTATTATGAACAGAGTTCCTGATTCTCTTAGTTGCAGTAATTAGAGAAACCTCACAGGGAGGCAAAATTGCAGTATGGAAGGGACCTTACATGTTATTACCCAGGAGAAATGATGTAAATAGGATGTAGGTAGCAGATGAACAAGAGCTATTTCTTTCATTAAGCAAGTAAAAAAGACAATATAACTCTCAAGATTTTTTTTTCTTAAAAACAAAATTTGAATTGTGTTTAAAACATTTTGTTGTTTCTCTAATTAGAATGAGTAGAACAAGATATTTCATTAAATTCTATTCTGTTTTTTCTGTTCACTATTAAAGGCTTATGTTAGTAGTAATTAGCAGAGTTAGACATTATGTTTTATTAGGCACACAAAAGCTTTTAATGGAAAAATATCATTTTAATAATGTATTTTCTATGAAGGCATTAAATACCTTACGATAGCTGGTATCCTAATGTGATCCAACACTCACTTGAGAGAAAGCTAGATTTGGGTCCTTGCTTTACCTGACTCATTTTGCAGCTTTGTAGGTATCACCCAGTCACTGAGAGTCTCACTGTGATTTTGCCTGAATCTGCATAAACAAGTAGAGATAAATTGCAGAGGAATCAGAAAGCTCTGTACCCAGAAAGTCTAGGATACAGAGGTTAACACGGACTGTCATCCGACATCAGTATCTGAGTCTGCCAAATGTCACAGCGTATATTTTGTGCATTTAATTTTCATTAATATATTAGTAACATGTTATTAATTATTAATTAATCAATAAAACCAGTTTTTGTTGTAATGTCATGATCTGGAAATACACAATCACTTTTACACCTGAATGATTGATTATCAGTCCTTCCTTTTCACGTAGGCTTTTTCTAGTGTATTATCTATTGGTCCAAGCTCAAAAATCAAATCTCATTGAACAAATCTTGGTTCTGTATATCTGTATATATTTCTACTTACATTTTTTTTTTTTATCTATAGCTATTTCTAACATTGGCAGATATTAATAATCCCTATTTTTTTACTGTGTTGGATACCCATTTTTGTGGAACAAAGCATGCCTTTTAAGTTCTTAGCCTATGCAGCTATTTATGTGAGAATTTGAAATAAGCAGGAAGACTTACTAAGACCAATGATGGTACAGTATTTCACAGATATAAGTAAAGACTGTCATGAGAAATTACATTGCAGATACATGCCATTATCTTTTAAACGCACAGTGAAAATATGTCAGGGCAAGCAACCTCCCTCAGCAGATGGTTCATTATTTTTTTTGTTTTTGTGCACTGCACGTGTATGTGCATGATCTCAAATTTAAAGCTGTCTGGAAATTGCAGAACTGAAGGTCCTGCTGGATCATGCTCATTCAGTGAAGATGTTATGAAGAAATGCCTTGTCAAGAAGAGAATTTCTGACCAGATTTTGAGACGCTTTCATTATCCCAGAAGAGCCAGCACTAGCAGGCATATGCCAGATGCATGTTCCCCTTACTCACATCAGGTTCTAGAGCTTCTAGGTTCAGCATCCCAGATAAATTCTAAACTACTGGGATCACGGCTAGATTAAGTTGCTATCTTAATGACACTTTCTTTTTTTCATGAGCTTCGTAACATCTTTTGCAAAATACATAGGATCTTTAAATTTCTAACAATTTCCTAAGCTAGGAAACTTGGGAAAGTATTATGTACAGTCTTGGCTTTGATGTTTTGATTCTTCTCTCTTTAATGTCTTTAAGTGCTCGTCTTATTTCCTCAATAAATGTCACAGCACTAAACAGGAGACTTGGGGGAAGAAGGGAGGCAAGCAGTACTTCTGTTGGCTTTATGCATCATTAAAGTGAAATTCAAACAAGAAGCTTTCAAGGCAAGATGAGGTAAATGTTGATTAGCTAAATATTAACAAAGGTCTCCTATTTTTGCTACTTGATAGGTAATTAAACATCTTCCTATCTTCATTCACAGCTTTCATTCTTGGAAAGAGAAGAGGGTGAAATAACAAAAATACACAAGCACAGAGCATTCCCCTCCACACTGCAGATTTTTCAACAGCTGAGGATTTTTTAACAAGTTAATACAGAGGAAAAGCCAAATCTTTAAAAGTATCTCAGCTTTGAATAAGACACCTTTCCAAGCATGTTGACCATATTCTGACTTGTTCACTCAGATTCTCTAAAGGCATTCTCATTAACTTGCTGGACTCTTTAGAAAGCTCTACCCAATAAAATGAGTAATATTTTTTTTATTACATTCAATTTAATAATATTCAGATCCCAGATGGTACCATAGCAAGAAGGAGTAGTTAAAACACAAAACCAACTCATAGATCTGAGAATTGAAAGAGCCTGACATTTTTCTTTTTAAGTAAATACCATATTTTAATTGCTGCAGCCCCAAGGTAACCATAAAGTCATACACTGACAGCTCATGCGGATTTTATGAGGCTGTTTACTCTGTTGTTCAAGGAAAAAAGTTTGTTTAGCAATTGCTGCTGCTCCTAATGCTTACATCACCTGTAAGCTAGAAGTAAAAGAAATATTTTACCTGCAGTGAAGAACTTGGAAAAGGAAATCTGAGTATACAGTCAAAGCAAGGAGTTGTTAAGAGCATAGAGGTGGCTCCAGTATGAGTTGTTGCCTGGCTGTGCTAGTCACCCCCCATTTTTAGTGTTATTTTGCTTCCATTTAAGACATTGTTGTTGACTGCAAAGATGAACTGTGGGTACTTAATATCTTCTTTTATTTCCTAATATAACATGAGATCATAACACCATTGAGTATATGCATTTTAATAGATATCATGTTCTAAGAATTAATGTTAGTAAAAAGATCGAGTTCTAGACTGTATGTGTGTAATCCTATGGATTTTATTAATATTGGCTAAGCCAGATCTGTGATGTAATTCGCACTTTTTCTGGAAAGCAGTTGGTACCAATAATATTTCTGAAGATGTGATACGTGATCTTGAACAAACAAGTGTTCTTAGAAAGTACCTGAATGCTGGGGCAGCAAACAGCTAATGATAACCCAAAGTTCTGTATTGAGATACTTAGGTGCCTAATGTCATGGAAGTGTCCTGTTTTAAAAGAATTTAAAACAAGTAGTTTTAAATTTCATTATGTGTTTTTCGAACTAAGATTTATTTTCCAATGTATTATACAAGTGGGAATATCTATTCCAGTTGTATCTGATTGTGTTGCATAGTTGCTTCTATTGCCCACAGTTTAATGGGAGTTAGATCTGTTATTACTTAACAGAGTAAGTACTGTCTATACCTTACCACTTCAAAAAATACAAGCTTAAGCTTTCCTAATCACCTGAAACCAGCCACTTCTACCTAGCAAGCTGAAATACTATAATGGAGGATATTTTCTAAGGCATAGAAAACCAAATTACATCCCATTCAGAATCAATTGGAATTTGAAGCCTGCCTTTTTTTCCTTTAAAATCTTCTGCTAATGTATATGTTTAGCATTATTATCTCACATCCTTTTTTATTTAATCCCATGATGATCAATTAACCAAGAGGGATGTGGTAGACCCCAACTGTATGGAGTAAAGGACATACTGTCCTTGCAATATGAGAATCAAGGAGAGGACTATGTATATGAAATAATAGATTTTACTTTTGTTTTTTCTACCATCTTGGCCATGATTCAGAAAGGTATATAAGCACATGCTAGGATTTATGTGCATTTCTATGACATTAAAGTCAATGAGGCATAAGCAAATCCTTAAATAAGGTTGAAGAGAGGTTAACATACGAGACTTTATTTTTTAAATTACTCTTTCAAAAACAGAAGAAAGAAAGGAATTTGCCAGTCTTCAGAACTATTTAGTACTTGGAATGCCTGGAAGTTTGGAACTACTCATCTTAGATAAACCTGGGGAAAAGGAGAGAATTACGATGAGTAATGGTGAAATCAGTCCATGTTTGTACTGTTACATAATAGACTGAATAGAAGAAATGAAAACTTTGGAACTATCTTAGTAGCATTTAAGACTATTGTAGTGCTCAGTGTAAGATAAGCTTCTGTACTTACATTATTTTAATATTTATTTAATTAAATTATATACTACT
>KL275023.1:0-14044 GCA_000699545.1 Podiceps cristatus
CCAAAACATTCTATGATTCTATGAAATGAGATCTGATTTTAGCTAAGCTGATGGGAATCCAAATGTCAGTAGAAGACAATCTACACCACTATTATTATTTCTGTCATGATTTTTGTAGCAGAAACAAGTACAGGTAGCAAGCAAAGCCATACAGAGAACAAGACTTCCTAGATCAAGCAAGAAGTCATCAAAAAGCTTCAAGATGTTTCTGGTTGAAAATTAACCAAAACTATAAAAATAATACAAGTGACCAAACACTGTTACAATGTTCAGGCTGCATCTCACTCTGCGTGTCTGTTCGCGCACACACACCCCCCCCCCCAGTACCCTTCTAAATTAAAACCACTAGCTGAAAATGCTTTCTTTATAACAAGGATTCCACAACCTAGAAGCAGTAATGACACCTACAGTAGAAGTGTTATTTAACACGCACACCACCTCCACTCCAGATTTTAACTTCTTTTGCAAAAAATCTTTGCTGCAATTAATTCAGAAGCGTAGACAACAGACGGACAAGGAAGAGTCATTCTCACAGTGTTTCCCAGAAAAAATGCAACAGTTGGGAAAGCTTATTTAGCCTCTAACTTTCCCCAACATGCTCCTAAACACACTGCTGAAGGGAAGTTAAGGCAGAGCAGGTAGATGGTATGCCTGGGTTCCAAACCAGAGAAAGCTCCTGGGCTGAAAGGAAAAGTTCTCCATTTACTAACATGCACTCTGAAAAAAAAGCAGCTGAGCACAGGCTCACCATTTTTTTTTCTCCTCTCATTAAGATGCGAGACTAATTAAAGTCTGTCAGTATCAGTAGAAGATTTGGGTGATGTAAAACGCAAAACTGCGCCTTCTGAATGTTCTGTGAGCAGAAACTTGGTGAGAAGGGCAAACGGGGTGAGGAAAACTGTACTGAAACCACAAGTCTCTGCATTATGTATTCATGGGATGAATGTGGCCAGCGGGATTGAGAACAAGCAGCAATGTAATGGGGAAATGGAGGGATCTCACTTTTCTAGATCTTGGAAAATATATAGTCCTTTCTTTTTTAGTGGGTCCATCTTGTAGCCTTAAGCGGGGAGTGTTAGTGAGGTTAAAACTAGTACATCCAACCAACTGGAGGCACTGAAATTCTTCCCTAATGAAAGGAAATTCAGAATTGAAAATAACTGTCTCTAACTTACTGCAATTTAGCAGGGTCAGCAAATGTCTGCAGATACTCTTTCAAACTGACACTGCACAGTGCAAGAAAAACAAATAACAAAGAGTGAGCTGAAATACTAACTCTACAGCAATGCCTTCGGAGAGAGAAGCACCAGGTAGGCACTGCGCAGGGCAGCCCACCCCACCAGTACCAGGCATGCCCCATTTCCCAGCCTCTGCAGAGATGAGGCAAACTCTTAGCATTTGCACACCTCAATACCAGGTCCCTATAAAAGCCCTGCAAAATCAAGAGTAACTGCATCCAGAGCAAACTGTAAACAGATTGTAAAGTGTTAAGAGGGCAAAAAGCACTGGTTTATATTGCTGTAAAACTCCTAGGAGGCATAAAGAGACCTGGGCCTAAGGAGGTCAACAAGCGTGGAAACACCTATCATCATCAAGCCTACAACCACTTTCATCACAAAAGTATTGTTTTATACACCCCTAAGCAATTAATTTATTTTGGAGTAAATGGTATTGGTCAGATCATGGCAGCAGGGGGTAAACCTGACAAAGTGAACTCCAGTGATTTTGTTTCTGTCATACAATGAACCGGCCAGTATGGGTGCTGCCTTCCTAATGGGGGTAGCAAGAGAAGAACCCAACTGTAGCAAGAGCCACTCAAGGAGCAGTGGCTTTACCTCTCAGAGGTATCTACACTTAGCACTAGATTATCCTAGACAGACAGCAGAAGTACCAATTATGCCCCTGAAGCCATGACCACAAGAAGCAACCCTATGACTTTACTGAACCCTGCCTCAATAACCCTTTTCTGTCTTTGCTTCCAACACCTTCTCTCAAGTGATGCTGCTTTCCTCATGAGGTTCTACCTTACCTGCTGCATTTTTTCCAGGTCAAGGCTGGGCCTGCTGACCTTATCCCCATATCCTTGTCGATGTCTCTTACAAGGCATGACTTGCTCAAGGCCTGCCCCGACGCTTGTGAAGATTAAAGGTCTGGCGGCTGGGCTCCGCACCAGGGGCTGAAGTCTCTTGGGAGGGGAGGCACTGAACAGCACAGGGCTTGGGCTGGCATGCAGCCCATCGGCCTGCTCTGCCACAGGCCGGAAGGACATAGCGCACAAGTTCTTCACTTCTTCGTCGCTGGAGGAGGTGTTGTTGCTGTCACTGCAGCAGGCAAGTCTGCTGACCTGGGACCACTTTCGCTTTTCAGCGGCAAACTCTCGGTTGATGCGCTCCAGCTCCTCTTCTGAGCTGTGGCGGTCAAGGCTGGCATGGAAGAGGGCTCGAACCTTGCAGCATTGGTTCTCCTGATTCTGGAGCTGGTTGGTGGCCAAGGGGGTCAAGGTACAATTCCGTCTTCTCTCTGGTGGAAGGAGGAGATAGAGGAACCTCATGAAGTCCAACAAGGCTAAGTGCAGCATCCTGCACATGGGTTGGGGCAATCCCAATCACAAATACAGACTGGGCAGAGAATGGATTGAGAGCAGCCTTGAGGAGGAGGACTTGAGGGTGTTGGTTGATAAGATCAACATGACCTGGCAATGTGCACTTGCAGCCCAGAAGGCCAACCGTATGCTGGGCTGCATCAAAAGAATAATGACCAGCAGGTCGAGGGAGGTGATTCTCCCCCTCTACTCCACTCTAGTAAGACCCCACCTGGAGTACTGCATCCAGCTCTGGGGCCCCCAACACAAGGACATGGATGTGTTAGAGCAGGTCTAGAGGAGGCCAGAGATGATCAGAGGGCTGGAGCACCTCTCTTCTGAAGATAGGCAGAGAGAGTTGGGCTTGTCCAGCCTGGAGAGAGGAGGCTCCAGGGAGACCTTCCAGTCCAGTGAGACATTACAGCAGCCTTCCCGTCCCTAAAGGGGGCCTACAAGAAAGCTGGAGAGGGACTTCTTACAAAAGCATGCAGTGATAGGTCAATGGGTAATAGCTATAAACTGAAACAGAACAGATTTAGATTAGATATAAGGAAGAAATTCTTCCCTATGAGGGTGGTGAAGCACTGGAAGAGGTTGCCCAAAGAAGTTATGGATGCCCCATCCCTGGAAGTGTTTAAGGCCAGGCTGGACGGGGCTTTGAGCAACCTGGTCTGGTGGAAGGTGTCACTGCCCATGGCAGGCTGGTGGGAACCAGATGATTTTTAAGGTCTGTTCCAACCCAAACCATTCTATGATGCTACGAGTTGCACAGAAGATCTGTGTCACATGCCCTAACAAACCAGGCCAGCTTTCTCCCAACTTTTTTTCTTTTTAACCTCCTCCCAAGTAAACTTTTGAGCTGTTTTCCGCCTTTTCTTCCTCAGAAGAAACACCCAACCAGCTGAATGCCTCCCTTTGGAAGTTTCCAGAACTTCGTTTAGACCAGACTGCTAGACATCCCCTTGCAAACTGTAACCTGGAAGTCTAGTTGCAGAGCAAGAACGTAGACCTGCGTTCTACCTTCGGGGATGAGGTGGGCAAGACATGATGTTACAAATGTGTTAGGCACTTGCCTCTAGCTAGAAACATTAAAATCTAGTGACCAGTCCTCAAGGCAGAGGAGGTAAGTTACATTATTCTAAGCAGCACATCTGTGGCTCAAATAGAGATCTGGTTTCTGGAGGTAAAGGTCCTCTTTCTATTGCAAGACTTGCCATATAAGACAGCCTGCCTTCAGCCATAAACTGGGCATGCTTTACCTGTTCTGCTGAGCTCCTTTATATGTTAAGCATGTGGAACAGATTTTGATTTCCACAGGACACGTGCTGTGGCTCAGGAATTTAACTAACTACTACTTCTACCTTTGCATAAGAATCCACTTGAATTTGGCTAAATTCTTAAAGGTCTCTTCTGATCTAAACAATTCATGAAATTACAATAAAACACAGGGCATGCACAAATGGCAAAGACTTAGCATAGCTCAAGAGACATGTACTACAGGTTTCCCCTACAGCTAAAAGTTGCTTCTTACCAAGTCCAAAACCAATAGCAGAACACCTGTCTCCTCTATGAAAGCTCTTCAGCTAGATTCAAGAATAGGGCTGCCCAATATCGACAGTACAGGAAGAAGGGAGCTAGATAATTAGACACTGAGTCCAGGGGAATGAGGAAAGTGAAGGTCAAAACTATAAGTGACAAGGAAGACAAAACCTAGAACAGTAAGGCCTCTGACACCATCCCCCACCACATCCTTCTCTCTAAATTGGAGAGATATGGATTTGGTGGGTGAACTATTTGGTGGATGAGGAATTGGCTGGATGGTAGCATCCAGAGGGTAGTGGTCAATGGCTCTACATCCAGATGGATATGAGTGACAAGTGGTGTCCCTCAGGGGTCTGTAATGGGACCAGTACCCTAACATCTTCATTAATGACAGACAGTGGGATCGAGTGCACCCTCAGCAAGTCTGCAGACAGCACCAAGCTGAGGGGCGCAGTGGACTTGCCTGAGGGATGGGATGCCATCCAGAGGGACCTGGAAAAGCTTAAGAGGTGGGCCCAGGTGAACCTTATGAGGTTCAACAAGGACAAATGCAAGGTCTTGCCCGTGGGCCAGAGCAACCCCTGACACCAACACAGGCTGGGGGATGAAGGGATCGATAGCAGCCCTGCAGAGAAGGGCTTGGGGGTACTGGTGGAGGAGAAGCCAGACATGAGCCAGCAATGTGCACTCACAGCCCAGAAGGCCAACCATCTCCTGGGCTGCAGCAAAACCAGTGTGGCCAGCAGCTCAAGGGAGGTGATCCTGCCTCTCTACTCTGATGAGACCCCCACCTGCAGTACTCCATCCATCTCTGGAGCCCTCAGTGCAGGAAAAACAGACCTGTTGGAGCAGGTCCAGAGGAGGGCCGCAAAAATGATCAGAGGGACAGAACACCTCTCCTATAAAGACAGGCTGAGAGAGTTGGGGTTGTTCAGCCTGGAGAAGGCTCCAGGGAGATCTTATTGCAGCTTTTCAATACTTAAAGAGGGACTATAAAAAAGATGGGGACAAATTTTTTAGCAGGACCTGCTGTGATAGAACAGGGGATAATGGTTTTAAACTAAAAAGGGGGAGATACAGACTAGACAAAGATGAAATTTTTTACAATGAGGGTGGTGAAGCACTGGAACAGGCTGCCCAGAGAGGTGGTAGATGCCCCATCCCTGGAAAGATTCAAGGCCAGGCTGGACAGGGCTCTGTTTAGTTGCAGATGTCCCTGCTCACTGCAGGAGGGTTGGACTAGATAACCTTTAAAAGTCCCTTCCAATCCTAATGTTTCTATAATTCTATGAACAAAGGTGATGCAGGTACACAAGCATGGAATAGAAGAAATTTAGTCCCAGCTCTGCTGCTGGCCCAACTGTAGACTTTTGTTTCATGTCCACAGCACTGGGGCCTTAACATGTGGTTAACAATGTCTATCTCTGGTAAGAAAAGTGCAGTTGCAGCATCTGATAACACTAACCTCTCCCTGTGAGGTCCCCCGAAAACTTCAAGGAGACTGACTAAATGCATCTGGTTGTGGCACATTGGGGACAGAAGGAGGCACTTGCAAGAGCACAAGTGAAAAGTAAAATGGACTTCAGCTGGAGCATCCTAGGACCCTCCTATATCATCCCTTTACCTCTGTCAATCTGAGCAAGTTCCTGGTTCTCTCCCTCAGAGTCGTCGCTGTCCTCATCACTTGGGGGGTAGGAGATCTAGGGGGCAAGGAGAAAGAAAAACGTTTATTGTGAACACTGCTGCTGCCCAAGCCACTTCCCCCACCCTCTCCCTCATATCCTGCAGGCATCCACCACAACTAACCACACACACACGGCCCATAGCACCTCCCTGTATACACATACTTATCTCCCAGCCTCAAACTCCCATCATACCCTCATACTTACAGCAACACAAAACACAAATCCTACCGCTATTTCCACGTTACTTCACCACCAACGAACATCCCCTGCCCTTAGCTCCCCAGACATGCAGCTTATAACCATCATGGCCTACCACATCCACATCACGTGGACAACTGACTCTCCAAAACCCACCACCAAAATAAAGACACATCCTGTCAACAGTACTGTCATCTTGCAGGGCACCCACAAATGGAAGAGGCATGTTAACTTTAGACATCCTATGTATGTACTCATGCTTCCCCCTTAAAGGCACACACACAGAGGCCACCAAAGAACAGATTCATCTTTCTTTCCTACAGAACAACTCTGAAGAATGCAATAGAAATAAAAGAAACAGGATTTCACAGAAATGCAAACAACTTCATGCTCTCCCTGCCAGCAGAGATGCTTACAATACCACCGAACACCCTTAAGTGCTCCAAGAGTAATAACAAATCACGTATTTTGTCTATCAGGAATTACCAGAAACATTTGCTCTGGGTGAGCCAATGGACTTGACCAAACCGCCTGCTGTATACCCAAATACCCACTTACTCAAAACGTGTTCTAACACTGAACAAAGTTGGTTGGGTTAAGAGATCTGAAACCAAGCTTTTGTAGGTCAGATAGATCCCACGGCTGCCAAGTTTCCTATGCAGAAGAAACCCTACCTACCTTGTTCCTAAAGTGACTAGTTCTGCTGCATAGAGCATACCTGGAAGTTACTAGATCAAACCTCTGAGCTATGCAGCTTAGCATGTGCCTCTGGCAATGGCCAAAACCAAATGTGTCAAAGGAAAATGCAATATCTGAAATAACATAATCACTACAAGTTTTATTATTACTTACCCCTTTTTCTCTAGAATAACAACAAACATTCCCATCATTCTTAGCTAAGTCTCACAAGTTACTTGCCCACAACAGCATTCAGAGGCAATAGGTTTCAAAAGGTTACATGCTGGTTTTCCTTTTTGAAAGTATCTGATGCGCTGTGCTTGACTTTCATAGAAGATGAGGCAGCATGCAACCATTACACTGATATGGACCCATTTTGCCTCCAACACTGTTCCTAGGGAAACGTCCTTGGAGTCTTTCAGCCTCCCAGAGGCACCCGATAAAAGCAAATATACCACCCAAAAGAGCAACTATACTTAACTAGGTGCCTATGAAAGAGACATACAGCTGATGGACAGAAACAGGAACAATGGAGAAATTCTGACTGATACTGAATTTGACAGCTATTAAGTCAACACATCTATTTTGTGACCATCCTCCAGCATTGTGGTTTGGGGTTTTGATCCCCCAAAAGCCTGTTGCCATCTTTTTTCTCCTCCTTTTTTAAAGCTACCTTCTGCCCTTCTATATTTGCATTGCCCTTTAAGAAATCAGAAAACATTTTCCTTCCTTGCTAGTCTTTAAACTACTTTCCCAACTGCCAAATGATAAATGGGGAAAGCCACACAGATTTATCCCCATTGCTGATATTCTTGAAGTAAACGCAAGGGGGGTTGTTTTTCCCACAGCAACTACAATTTCCTTGTATGTATTCACACACATGCGTCATTTAATAAAGACAGCTGGTGCTAAGGAACACAGCCAAAATAACAGACTTCTGGTTGTCCCCAGAACAGGTATAATACCTTGTTTGTGCCATGGTAGTTCATAGAGGGGACAGCTGACACTGAGGTGCCATTGTGCTAGCTGCTGTACAGACAGACTGTGGTCCTGTCTTCATTACAAAAGCTAAGGCTCCAATTCTAATTCGAGAGGTACTGACCTTAGTTTGTGGCTCATTCCCAAATAAAAGCCCTTCATTTGGACGTGGTAGGGTTTTCAGTGAGGTTTAACAGCTCTGTGTGGGAAACCTATCAGCTCCAGTTTTTGTACTATGTAAATGTCAATACATAGCATGGCGCTGCTTCTGAAAACGAGGCAATGACATCTAGCACATGCAGGTCAAAGAGCTACTGCACAATGGCACTGGCTTGAGATGATTAAGATAGGAGTTGGATTTGAGTCAATGATTGATATTTTGAAGGTCTTTGTGTCTACCAGTCCTAGGCTTCCAAAATATTCACTCCTCCCTATACAAGTACAATTTTGCTAGTCTCTAGTTTCATATCGATAACACCTCCCCTAAATCCTCCCCAGTCCCACAGGCAGCCCAAGACTAATCCCCTCTGAGTTGCCTCCAGCACTTCTCTAGAGGCTTTGTTCAGAGCACTTGCAAGAGAACAGAAGTACCTCTGAAACAAGAAGATACTTCCTCTGTGGATTTGGTCTCATAGTATATCCCAAAGAAATTAAAATGGTAGGACAACACAAAAGGCTTCATGGAAAAAAAGGGCTCCCACAGTCTTGCTAATCATCCTACTGATGGAAAAGTAAGCACCTGCTCTTTAACTGACTATGATTTTTATGAGCAACATATCAAGTGCTTTTCAGAATCAAGGCAATTAGAGATACCTATTGAGACACTCTTCCTGATGCTCCCCTTTTCTTTTGGAAAGGGAACATACCAGTAGCACACTTCTCTCTCAACATTCAGACTTGGTTTCTCCCACTGGTTCATTATACCCTTGTTCTAGACAATACCCTCAAACTAGAATATTTTCATAATATGCATCACAGGCTAACCATAAAAAAGCCTTACATTCCAGCAACTGTGCTTTTTGTGCATGAAATATACAGATGATAAGACTCAGAAGTTACATTGCCTCTAATATCCCATGATCTGCACTGTCTTTCAGCAGTCCTCTCATCTCTGATATTATGTGGGTTACATACAAGCAAATACCCTCCTGCTTGGTCTTCACATCTTTCAGAGACATCACTATTTTCCCCCCATTTGTCATTTAGCAAGGTCTTCTATTTTAGTATTACATTTTATTTTTATTAGTAAATCCTTCCACAAATTATATCTTGATTGTGAGAACTGGAGTCTCTCAGGCTCCTATGTATGAGACCCTAGCTCTGACATTCCCTAACAGAGAACCATCATTCTGAGCAGACTAATGATTAATCTTGCAGAGTTCAAATTTTAAACATGAAACTCCTCACCATAACGCACCACACACAGGCAAAGATTAATGGAAGTTCAAAAAAAAAAAAAGACTGTCTGTATTGATAACAAGAATTTCCAGATACAAAGATACAGGGAATCAAAGACTAATGCTCTGACTAGTAGGAGATAAATGCTTTCTCCCTTGACGCTTCCCAGGCTTTAACAGCAACACTTTCCTCTCTTCAAAAGCATTCCACTAAACACAGCGGTATTGTGTTCAGGCTCCAGCCTCCCTTGCACAGTCCTTGTCTTATATTAGCCACAGATTTACTTTTGTCCAAGGTAGCACAGCCTTGTTTTCCCCACAAGCTCAGAGTTGTGGCACTGCTGTAGCAGAAAACTTGATCTCCATGTCAAAGATACCACTAGATCATGGCTTCATTCACAGCATACAAGTCAGACCTGTTTAGACCAGAAGACACCTCTTGGTATCACCTAGTCCAAGCCCCTGCTCAAGCTGGGTCAACTAGAACAGATTGCCCAGGACTGTGCTCAGTACACTCTGTACCTTAATGTGTAAATTCAAAGAGGAAAAAATCGCCAATTCACATGGACATGTGAACATTTACAAGCCATGGCACAAAACAAGCCAGAAAACAAAGGACAAGTGCCCATCCACCCTCCAGTCTTTCTTCAGGAAATGCATCAGATCTGAAGTTCAAAGACAGCAGCCTCCTGTTGATGAGGATCTCAGTATTACACCTGGGTCCTTCAGCTCTGGCACCAGACACACCTTCTGTCAGGCTAAGGACTCCGACCATGCCAGATGGAAACGTGGAAAAACTTCCCCATGCATTTGATTTTGCATCAATCTGCAGTAAGGAAAGATGGGTTTGTGTAGAATAACCAGATGGTATTTAAGAATTGAGCGTAAAGCTTATACCTTTGAGGGATATTTAACATGAAAGACAAACTAGCAGATAAGAAAAAGCCAGAGGCAGAAAAATCTTTGTCTTTCTCACCACACTGCTGCTTGTCAACTGAGAAATGACAACTAGCTGCAGCCAGAATTGCCCAGGTCCTAAAAGGTCCCATCACCCTTAGAGTCTGAAGTCCTGAAGCACACCCGATGAAAAACCCCACTCTTAAGAGTTCCTCTTGGTTTTGCTTACAGAAATTAACCTGCTATCATATGATCAAAAGTAATTACATTAAGAATCACCTGGGAGCTTCCAAAAGAGAAGGGAATCTCACATCTAAGGCAGAATAAATATCCCCCAACAAGCTTCACTTAATGGCCATATTGCCCTAAAAGCCAAAAACACCAATGGGGTGGTTTGGTGCAGTTGAGGGTGTGCACATGAGAAGCAGATAAGACAAAGGCACAACTGACCAGACAAAACCTCGTTCCCAGCTTGAATCAAGAATGCACACAGGCTGGAGGGTGTCATTCCCAACCTCCCACGGGCAGGGAGGGAGTTTACCTCCAGGGAGGTGGCTTCCCCAGCAGAGGCCAGTGCTGCCGCATATAAGCCTGTTTGTGACAAGCTCATTCACTTGGTACTCTGTGGCATCTTGGCCAGTAAGTAAGGCCCCTTCCAAGTGCTCTGGAAAGAGACTTTGCTGAGTTGGTCTCGCTCACTGGTTCCTGGCACAAAAGCAGAAAGGGATGATGAGCTCACCAATGACTACTAATATCTCTGCTATGGGGAACCAGTTTCCATTTCTTCAGACTTCAGATTGGAGAAATGAAACCAGTGCTCACTTACCTCCTCCCTGCCACACTGCCTACAGAGCAGCTGCTAGAGTCGTGGGCACCCTACAGCACAGGGCTCTCTGCTGCCTCTTCTGTCCCAATTGCTTGGCTTTAGTAAAAATATTTTACTAAATTTCCCCAATGTTATTTTTCTGGTCAACAATTGCTGCAGTCGTCATGGGACACTGCCTGATCTTGAATGCGGGAGGTCCCGTCCTCTCAATTATAAGAAACTGAATTAGAGAGAGTAGGAAAACAAGGGAGATTGAGACACTGGAAGGCAGTTTTGAGCCATGGAACAACATGAGGATGAAGGAAGGAAGGAATGAGTCAAACAGACCTTCAAATTAACATCTAACTCCTCTCCTACGTTTCCTTGAAATTGTATTTGAGAGAGATTCAGCATTACAGGGACTATTTATGCTAGTAGAACAGGCTGCAATGCTTGCAGCCTCTTCAAGAAAAGCAGAGTTAGGAATTAAGTTCAGTTTAGTCTTCAAACATGCACAAGTGAGAATTGCCCAGACTAGATCTGGGTTTTACAGCTGGGGTCCTTCAACAGCTAAACTTCCAGCCAGAAGTCCTAATTTGGAAAAGCTTTCTAAAGTCTTTTTCCATTGTTGTTATTAATTTCCTTTTTAATTTTCATAATGCCTCTGCCTTCAAACTCCTTTCCCCATTTCCTTGCAAATGGCTACAATTCAAACCCAGGGTTCATAACTCTTAAACGTTGCTGTGCTTGACAGAGCAGCTGTCTGGCTAAGTCAGTGAAAGCAGTGATGGGCCAGTGGGACACAGCACTCCTCAACTCCCTTGTCTTCCAGGCCTGCCCCATGCCAAAGACAGCAAAATTCCTGTTTTTGTAGAAACCCTGCACATTTAGTCAGACACATCATCTTCTGCATAGGCCTAGAGTCTACTTAACCATCAGTGGTTTCACAGATTTGAGGAATGCAGAGTCCCTCTAGGCAGCCAATTCTGCAATGTTTTAACAATATAGGTATTTCTGTGGAATGCTTACCTGACACAGGCAAACATGGTGACTGGCAACAATCAGGGTGTTAAGTGGTGGGAGTCATGAGCCAGACAACATGGAAACTGAGCTTCTGTTCTGAGGAACAATGACTGAGCATGGGCTTAAGTTGGGTTACCTAGATCTTGATAGAAAAGCACTAGGCTCACAGTGAACAGAGAGGACATGAGTGGTGGGTAGATGTGAGGAGGCACATGTTTGGTCCTCTTCCTGTCTTAAAGCCTCTCCCTGTAATGCCACAAACAAATGAATACGCATGTTTTGAATACACTGTTTGCATGCAAGATTATGTTTATCTACCACCTACAGCTCCTGGAAAAAAAGTTACAACTGTGGCAAAACCTGACCAGAACTACAGAGATGACAGGGCACTGCGCTAGGCTTGGGGATCCTCATTGGCAGGTGGAGTGAATCAGAGAACTCTCTACAGGCACAGTGCAGAGGGGCTGGGCTCAGCACTGGGAATGAGCACAAGGAGACCAGCCAAAATACAGTTTAAGGCCAAACCCATAGAGTACAGCTGGACTCTCTGCACTCTCAGCTGCCCCCACATCAGTTGTCTTGCATCAAACCTCCATTTCTAAATATCCCCCTGCTCTTCCCAAGGCTGAGCTGAGATGATGTTGCAGGGGAAGACTAAAGATAAAAATACCAGGGGCTTTTGCAAAATCAAAAAAAAACAGCAAGTCCCAATGCTTCACCATTGCTCCAGAGAATGCTACACAGCACCAGGGAGCCTATAGCGCACAAACACATGGACTCAGACACCAGAAACAGCAGACATCTGATGTTCTCCGATCACAGGGAACTGAGTGCAGCTGATGCCTACAATTGAGACTCATCCACCATGGATCTGTTCTCAAAAGCACTGGGCAAATATTGTTAGAAGAGCAAAACCATGACCATCCTTTTAAATTCCATTCAAGATCAACCTTCAAAAGGCAGTACTTGCAAAGAGACTAGAACAGACTCAGTTCTACCCAGCAAAAACCAATGGCACAGGCACCCATGTATATATGCACATGCTCTGCCCACCAGCCATCAAACTTGTGTGACAACAGAAGACAAAAAGAATGCTACCAACTAAAAAAATACAGGCTTTAAGAAGTCTAAGGCAGAAAACACCCAAACTCTGGTCCTTAGCACCCAAAATACTCCAAATTTGGGAGAACTCCATTCAGTTTATCTATCCTGTAAATCACTATGAGAACCAGAATCTTTGCATAAACATAGCTGCAGTCCTGTTTGGGGCCACAACTTCACAGGTCATGATGTTAGAAATTACAGATAGAACAAAGCCACTACAGCCCTCACTCAGCAGGTGGATGGGCTCTGGTAACATAGGTGTTGCCACTGAAGTAGAGACTTTAATCCTCCAGATTCCTCCTTGCTTTCCCAGCCCACAATGCATTACAAAATAAGACTGTTTCTGCAGTACAGGAGAATGCTGCAGCTCCATGCTGCAGTATGTTCCATCCTTTCTGCTAGCAAGAATTTTTACAGAATTCTCAAACTATCCCTATGTTGTTAGCTTAAGAGGCTGGTTAAGGTTTACACTCTTACTATGGTAACAGAAACCATACATTCCTCCAACTCCACATCTACCCACAAGTGAAGCTTTGAGATCTGCCACTTCACAGAAAGTGTCCGGCAAATCTCCTACTGCCCTCCCACCACTCAGTTTCTGCTCAGTACAAATACCCAGCACAGCCCAGCCTCAGCCAGTCACCGAGACCCACACAATCAGTTTCTTGCCAGCTCTGTTACTCTAGTCATGGCTTTGCTGAGGTGATAGAAGAGAGCTATGCTAATTCATATTCAAGTTTCACAGATTCTCTTGGAAGATTAGCATCCACTTGCTAACTTTCTCAACCTGTGCAGGGAGACAGCATTTTACATACATAGTTCAGAAGGGAATTAGCAAAGAAAACAGTGGTAAAGTGTCAGGAAGCACCCATCAGAAAGAAGCAGCAACCACCAAAACAGTTGTGCTGCAAAGAGGTAGATCCCTTTGCAAAGGAGGTCAGCTCCTCTGACAGCTCCTAGCGTGGAGCCCTGGCATTCCCCTGGCTGGCAACCTGCAGGAGCCGTGTTATTCAGCAGCATTGACAACACAAAGCCGGGCAGTCCAGAAGGAGGAGAAGGAGCCTGAAGGATTAAAGACCTTCATTATGGGGCTTCAACCACCCAGCATTAAGATACAGTGACTCAGCTCCATCCATAATTTACAGCCCATTTGCTG
>JMFS01080547.1:0-12642 GCA_000699545.1 Podiceps cristatus
TATGATTCTATTAATTTGGGCCTTTAATGAAATCAGATTGCTTTTTACAGACATTGTCTGAAAAACACTGATTCCATTGTAAAGATGGGAACGGAGGGAAGAAAGCATTTTCATCAATGGCTGGTTTACCTGTAGGATTTTCTTCATGAGCTGTGCTCAGACAAAAAAATTCTGTGCTCCATATAGTAACTACTGTGTAAAAAATAGGGCTTCTCAAATGGATTCCTAAAGATAGTTATAAAAGAACAACTGGAGATAACCAACACCACAGCTCTGTGATATGAGGCCATTTACCCTATCAGGGCACTGAGTGCTGCCAAGAGCCATCATCGTTAACTATTTCATTAATGGTCACTGGATGAAACACTAAGGGAACGAGGTATAATTTTGATGTCAAAAATAGATGATATTTGGGAAAGAGAACCACAATGTATTATAAGATGCTTGGAACCAAAAAATCCAGAAAGGAGACACAGATGTGGAGAGCAGCTGAGCCAGAGGAAGGGCAATGTTTTCCACCACACCTCCAGTTCTGTCCTACAGTAGTTGTCAGTAGAGGCCTGGCCTGGTCCACCAGCAGGTAGTTACACAAAATAGGGTTCTCAAACTTACTACATCAGAGAACAGCAAAATCCCACCCTGGGAAGAGGTTTGAGCCCCATCAGAACAAGCAACCCCTGCTGCACACGTGAATGCCAACATGAAAGTGTAGATGGTGATGGCATATCACCATTTCTGTAGACAAGGTCATGGGCAGGCGGCCTGTCACACCAAGGGTTTAATCCAGCCCAGTCGGCGAGAGGGGAACACACAGCAGACAGACCCTGAGAAGTCCAGCAGTATTCATGCTCTGATACATTGAACTGCAAGCAGCATCCCGAGTGCAGGGAATTTGAGAAGGCGGTTCTGCACCTTTTCACAGCCTGTCACCTCCGTATATACACTGCATGGTACACGTGTGTCACCATTGCCACTTCAGCCAGGGTTAAAACCTGGACCACAAAAGAGAAAGACATTACTTCCCACTACACACTAAATTTCTGTGGTTAAAGGCTTATGAGACAATTTATAAGTCTTTGGCTTTGCAGATTTGATACATACAAACCCTTCCTGATGGCAGCCCTCTGATTCCTATGAACTCCTGCCCATCATTAAGGAACAAAAAGTCCCCAGACTGCAGTTTTTATTAAAGACTAAAGTCTTTATTGATTTAATATGAGAAATAAATGGTTTTGGTAGGTGCCTTAGGAAGCAGAGCTGAATGATGAAATGACACTTAGGTGGGTTAATGAGAAAGTCACCCAAAGGAGAAGCTCAATAAGCTATTGAATGCGTTGCCATCCACTCCTTCCCATCATCTTTCAGTTCTGATCAAGTGTGGCACAGAAGTGAGCATCCCTAACGTTCACAATCTAAATCTGATTGTTCAGCCCATGCATCAAATTGATCCTGTTGTACAGAAGCGAAAGGGACGGCTGCCAGGCAGGCTTCCCACCGGGCTACAAATGGAGCTCAGCTCCAGCCTGGTTTGTCTCAGTGTCGCAGGGCAAGCGGAGGGGCGGCACATCGCCTCTCCACACCAGATCCCTGTGCCTGCCCTGAGGGAGCAACCCTGACAGTCAGACAAGATGCTCTGCTCTTCCCAAAGACATTTTTCAGCCTTCCTCCCAGCTGGACCACACGCCATATGAAGCAGCTGTAGAGAATTAACTAGTTACTACTTGTAAAGCGTTCTGATGCTAAAAAATAACACATACCCAGGAAGACACCTACTTTGCTGTTTGGCTTCCTGGGATGTAATTTTCCCCTCTTGAACTCTGTATCCAAACAGGTGTAATTCTGACCAGATTCTCAGTTTTAGGTAAGGTATTCATCAGGCTTCTTCTCTAATTTCTTTTCTTATGCTTAAGCCAGGAGTATGCTTTGCAAGAGCCCAGTAACAGGGCATCTTTATTCTTTGCCAGGGGGACACACTACCAAAGAGTAAAAGGAAGCTTTCCCTTACATTTCCTTTTTTGCATTAAAACCCTTCAGAAAACATCCATAAATAATGATTTTCCTTTTTTTCTTTGTGTTCAGCAGTGTCAAAACAACCTCTGTCCATGTGGGGCAGTGGAGGTCTCTGAAAGCAAATGGGCAAAAAAATAGTCTTTTGGGCCCTCTAAATTGAAAAGCCCCATCCCCATCGGTGCTGAAGGCATAACTGCTTTGAAAGTCACTTGGCAGATAATGTAGCTTGAAATACCCTGCATAGGAAGATGTCAATTAACTTTTCAAAAAAGATACTACCTTGCAGGCACTGCCCTGTCATTGTCAGCTAAGGATGGCTCCCTGCCTGGCCCTGGGGACCCCCAGCGACCGCAGGCAAGGAAGCAAGCTGCGTGCAAGCACACAGCAGTGCTGGAGCGAGGCAAGGAGCCAGGTGGCTGCAGTTCCCCGCAGCCAGCACACATCTCATCATAGGATCATCATAGAATCTCTGGCCCCATTGCTTCGTCTCGTTGTGCAATGCTGGGAGACACCAGGGCAGAGATCAAACCAGTGGGTGCTTTGCAATCGAATGGTGTTGTGATGGGGGAAAAGCAAGAGGGAGTGGGATGTAGCAAAGAGACAGGAAGGATAAGAAGCAGGGAAGCAGGAGGCACTGATGCCTTGATGTTGACCTTGATGGGAGCTCGCAGCCTAGAAAGCCAACCGCATCCTGGGCTGCATCCCCAGCAGCGTGGCCAGCAGGTCGAGGGAGGGGATTCTGCCCCTCTGCCCCGCTCTGGTGAGACCCCACCTGCAGTGCTGCGTCTGCTCTGGGGCCTCAGCACAGGAGAGACACGGGGCTGCTGGAGCGGGGCCAGAGGAGGGACTCAAAAAACATCAGAGGGCTGGAGCCCCTCTGCTATGAGGACAGGCTGAGAGAGTTGGGCTTGTTCAGCCTGGAGAAGAGAAGGCTGCGGGGAGACCTGATTGCAGCCTTCCAGTACTGAAAGGGGGCCTGTAAGGAAGAAGGAGAAAAACCCTTCAGCAGGGCCTGTAGTGGCATGACAAGGGTGAATGGTTTTAAACCTAAAGAGGGGAGATATAGACTAGACATAAGGAAGAAATTTTTCACGATGAGGGTGGTGAGGCACTGGACCAGGTTGCCCCGAAAAGTGGTAGAAGCCCCATCCCTGAAGACATTCAAGACCAGGTTGGATGTTGGCTCTGGGCAACCTGATCTAGTTGAAGATGTCCCTGTTCATGGCAGGGGGGGTTGACTAGATGGCCTTTAGAGGTCCCTTCTAATCCAAATCATTCCATGGTTGTATGATTCTATGACTTTGCTGATTTATTCAGTATTTAGCAGGGGCTGGGGGCGGAGGGGAGCTTTGTCTTTTTCTTTTTTTTTTTTTTTTTTTTCAGAAATACATTCCTCCAGCACAGGAAAACAAAGAATTTGTCAAAGCTCTGGGTCAGCAAGTGAATAGTTGCACTTCGCTGTTAGCTGTTTTTCACATTCCTGCCTGCAACTGTTAATACTACGCTGCTTTTACATTATTCATGCATTGGCAGGTGCAGAGGCTGAACATGGAAATACAGAAACCAGGAAAGACAAATTATTTTTCAAGGTGGGTTCAAAAAGATTTTTATTTATCACTTTTGTTCAGAAGCTTTCTCATCATTGGAAAGAAAGAAAGAATCACATTTTGGAAAATAGTAAGTTACAGTTCAGAGACCCATACACAGATACTTAGATAATTCGAAACAGAACTATTTTATAATCCATACAATATCCGCTCCAGGAAAAAACAGCTGAATACAAAAGTCATGTGTGACTGAATACAATCGCTACCTATGGGCAGCCATTGATATTTTTAGTAGTAACTAATGAAAGTCTACCCTTGATGTTATTGCACAGAACTGTCTTCTTACCTCGCCTCAGAGGCACGAGGACCACAGCTGTCAGGATGCTGCCAAGGCAATTTGCTTGACACAGAGTGAATGTTACACGCCTGCGTGCACAGGCACACGTGCACCCAGAACAGCTCACTGGGAACCCAGGCTTAGCCGAAATTTGGAATGGGAATGAGTTTGCTTGAAATATATTTATCTTGATTAAAAGCTTTCACAGTTTTAACGTATCTCCACTACTTTTTTTATCATACCATCACACAGATCCTGATACTGATCCATCTAGTCCATTCACTTTTCTTCAGCAAGAGGTCAGCACCAGACATGACCTCTCAAACAGGCAGTTAGGGGATACCCCGCCAAAAAGGGCACTTCCCGTGCTGCGGCAGTTGGTATGAGGACAAGACACCCAAGAGTTTAGAATGAATGACATACAGGCACATGCATGCACACGTGTGTCAAAACAGGGCAGTGTTTGCTATGATTTCGTAACAGCTATTCAAGAAAATAATCCAAGTTTCAGTTAGGAAGAAAATGAGAGCAAAGGGATGCACTGGGACTTTGCTCCTCCTTCCCACTTCTCTTCCTTCCCGCTCTACAGCCCACACTTTGTGGACGCTGTATATAAACCTATATAAAGCAACTACTGATATTTTTCATTAACAACGCAACACTACAAATACACAGCCAGGTTGGGATCTGTATTTCTCATCATTTTTTTGATATATGATGTACTGTCGCATTCCTTTTCATGAAGGTTGGATGCAGTTTGCCTCTCCCTGTGACCCATTCTTCCATGCACCCTTACTATACCCTTCTTGTGCAACTCACATTTCAAAAGTCCTTTTTTTTTTTTTTTCCCCAGACATTTCTGCAGCCTTTTAAATAATTTTCACAAGCTCCACTGCAAACATCTGAAAATTTTTGGTAAGAAGCTCTCCCATGAATTTATGGGCTGGTATGATGATCTGGAGGGTTTTTCTGCTCTTCAGCCAGGCATTTTGCTTACTTTTTTTAACCTTTGTTCTCGTTAAGAGCTAAATCAGATTCAATCCTATTAGTGGGAGTATTTATAAACTACAGAAGTGACTTGATGATTCCTACTGGTGTGCAGTCCTACATATGTGCCTGCCCACCTCACAGTGACCTTTGGGACAGCAGTATTTCGCTTAGCCAAAGCCTAAGCTGCCACACCGTTGCCTGCCCCTTCATAATTATTATTGGTGAGGTGGAGTGGAGCTAAGAAGCCACAATAATCCTTCTGGGACAGTCAGAGTGTCAGTTATCCTTCCTCCCAGGAGAAGTCGTACTTGCCTACATGTATTGGCCCTACCTTCTCTTTTCAGCAGAACACCATGATCAGTCATGACCACCCAAAACCTGAATACAAAAATGGCAAACTCAGCAGCACAAAAGCTATGATTTATAGCCTGTTTCTGCTACCTTCAAACACAAGTCACTTTTGGAGTGCAGCCCCTGTCAATGCCTCTGGCAGCTGCTTCTACTTAAGAAAAGGATGTGAGGAAACACATTCTTTGCATGGACTTCATCATCCCATGCTCTTTTTTTTTTTTTTTTTTTTTTTTTTTTATGGTGTTAAGATACTACAGTGATGGCCACCTCATAAATAAAACAAAAATTATTATTTCAGAATAAGAAATTACAGAAAGACTCTTAAATCAACTGCTGAATGTACAGCGTGACAAAACATTACTAAGATGAACAGTTGTTTTCTGCACTGCTATTCATGGGCACACTGGAGGGAGAAGCTTCATGTTGAAAGACATGGCAAATTCATGAAGTTAAGAGCACTGAAATTAAATTTCTTTCAAAGTTACACTTTCTTTTAAAGCATACCTGCACTAACAAAGGCTTTTGAGCAATAGGGAAGATACATGAAAAGTACACTATAACCCTGCTTTGTAACAATTCAGAAAGTATATATTTTTCTTTTCCTCTGTTAAAATGTTGCTATAAACTGAAAATAAAAACAATCTTCAAATATTTTATTTATGGATTTTCCAGATATTAGAATACAAAATACCACAATCACATAATGATCTTTGCAGGTATCAGTAAGTTTACCCTAAACCATCAAAATTAATAGATATTTCTCTGCAGTAACATTTTGCTTAACTGATGTTTTGATGGGACTTGTAGATAAATTTTGGTGCTATAAAATGCCCACTAATTACCAAGGGCCTAACCCCTTGGAATAACCAGTGAGATTCAGAGACCAGCAAGAGGAAACCTCAGTGTCCCATTTGCATATGTCAGAAACTAATCCCGTGTGTCTGGGAGTTTAGTAACCTGAGCAACTGTCTCTCTGCAACTACTTCTGGGAAGGGGAGGCGGTGACAGAGACACAAGCCTTGTAGAAACCCTAAAGTGCTTCACTTTCCTTGAGAGACCGTACTTGGAAGATCCAAGCTGTCAAGGTAAAATTTGAAACTTTTCCTACATTTAAATGGGTGTAGACACGAACTACAACATCAGGAATATTGGGATGTCGGGATTCAAGCACAAATGAACAAGCTTCAGGGCATTTTTGGTAGGAAATCACTGGAAGGAATTATTTCAGTTTTATGAAACTTTGGCGTAAAAGTGTAAATATTTCTTATGTTATTGAGTAATCTTAGTAAAGTGATAGAGATGTCTTGAAATCTTATTAAAATCATGGCAGTTTAGACTTCTTAGCATGACTCAGGATCACTTCATGCTTTAGCCTGGGAACACAAAGCAATTTTCATAAAAAACAGCTGGAGCAATACCAGCTTGTTTATTGACTATAACGAGTTCAGTCAAAGATTTAATGAAACAGGAACAGATAAAATATCATATTCATATCTACCATTATTTTTTCAGAACAAACAGATCTAAAAACTCAGTATCAAGTAGCAGATAGTCATAAACAGAAAAAAAACTATCTAAAACCCACCTGTTTCTGCTAAGATGTTAAAAAATCAGATGCATACATCAGTCTGGATTAGCCACACACTGCTAGGACTGAGTTGAAATACTAATGAAGATAAAGCCCCAAACGGCTTTCATTTAGGTGACCATACCACCCGGACTGGTTTAACCCCAGTCTATCCACAGGTTCTGATAAGAGCACCACATACCAAAAATACCAGTTTCCCCACCTTCACTGTTACCAGTCACCTCACTGTAGTGCAGAAACAAGAATCCCCGTCTCAGTGGCAAGACAAATTCATGAGCAGACTGAAATCTTCCAGTAGATCCTGCTTCTAGGTTTGCGCAGAAGCCAATGAACATCTTCAGTGAACCAATGAACAGTGAACTATGCAGTTTTCTACCAGCGCTTCAATTCTACTGAAATTCCCACTGAGGCTTCATGTCCCCATATTTCCACTGCATCTGAAACAGAAGGGAAAACACCGTAAGGCGCATGCATGGGCTTATATGAAACAGCATTTCAGCCTTAGCAATCAGGATGGAGTTGTAAAGGGTAGAGATCAAGACAGGTAGGGAAATGGTCAAGAAAACCAGTGTTGGCCAGGAACAGGAGGAAGAGGCTACCCGCACAGTGGGCAGACCCATTTGCAGGTCTCTTCCTCAGGGGAATACATATCTCCAAGGCAAGCTTCATGAGGCCCTAGCTATGCTGCTGAATATTTCTGCACATCTCCAGTAGAAATATCTTGCTGCTTGGATTTCCACTCCAAATGTATGCAGTAAATCACACCTTACTGGCTTTTTTATATAAACAACATCAGAGATACATTTTCATTTTTCTGTGGGTCTGCAGCAGGAGTCGGGAGCAGCCTATGCTCTCCTGCAGGCAGGGCGCTGCCAAGCCATCCTCCACCCTCCTTCCCCCTGCACCCCCATTCATCTCCCACAGCCACTCCTCTCCCTCAGTCTCTCTCTCGGCAAGAAATTATTCACCACGTCAACCTGTGAAACAGCCTTGCAAAGGGTGAGCAGAGCTGGCAGAGGTGCCCGGCCGGGAAGAGCCCGCTGGCACCATGGCCTCCTGCAGACAGCAGCAGGGATGCTGGGAGAGGGGTGCAGCCGTGCACTGGCGGGGGGCACACGGAGCTTTGCTCCCCTCACTTCTGACTTTCTGATGGGGTGCCCTGAGCAGCCCCTGCAGTGGGGGAACTGACCGACTGACTGACCATGCTGCACAGAGACAGACAGTGCTTTTATTATATTGGAGTGGAAGGTTACTATAAAACTAGTGCTCAGCTGCCAGTTCCTCAACATGCACTAGAGGAGATGCACATGGGAACTGATAAGCAAGCGTGGCAGGGGCAGCAAGCAACTGATCACTCAATGTGTGAAAAACAGGGCAAGAATAGCAAAAAAAAAAATAAAATTAGCAGATGAAGGAAAAAGGAGAACACCAAGAAACTGCGTGAAGTGAAAGACACCAAGGCAAACAAAATGAATGTTAATTTACTAGAGGAAGGTAAGGAGAAAAAGAGGAAAGAATACACAATTGGAAGAGGAGGTTGACAGCACAGATTGTCAGGGACAAACAGAAAACAGTGGAAAGATATAAGTCATAAAGATAGGAAGCAAGAAAGAACATAAGAGAAACTAATGAGTGGGTGAGTGTGTAGTGCAAAGAGAAAATAGCCTGAACGCTGTAACCAGAGGCCAGAACAATATGAGAACTGGTGCTCCAGCTGGGATAATCTCAGCTCTCCCAGAGACCAGATAAGCTGCCATGTATGGGGAGCAGCAAGGGCGGGGAGAAAAAAATGTGTAATAGGTGGCCTTTCTTACTCTATCTCATGACACGGTAGCCCTGAGAAGTATTTCCAAGCAAAAATTATGTGGAGCTTAGGAGAGGAATAACTCACATTTACAAGATCATGGCACACGCTGTGATCCAGGCAGTACAATAAGCAGCTTATCCGAGTAGACATCAGCCTGTTTAACATCTGCTCTGTGCTGGTACTTTGGATCGCAATGAAAACGGGGACTGAGTCCACACTGGCCACCACATTGCCAAACACTCTGACTTCATTAACCGTTGTTTTTTCCGTTACCTAGCAGTACCGAGCCTCCAGCAAGCATAATCTTTTCCAGAGAGAGGGTCAAGGAAATGCACCAACTGAATAGAAATTACAGCCCAGGTCCCCTGAATGTGGGGACTGATCCAGCAATTAAGTCACAGTGTTTGGCAGCTCCTCAAAACAGCTAGAAGTTTAGTATCTCTTCCATGGCATGAAAATCTCTCACAGAAGAAAGGTTTTGTGGGCACAAGAAAACCCTGAAAAAGGTTGACCTTGAAAAATGACTGAGCACAACTGCATAACAAGATGAGGAGTGAAGACCACAAAGTCAACCAGCAGACTGTTCCAAGAGCAACACATAGGCAGGGGTCTTTGCCATCACTCCCCACCTTGGTCCATATCACACTTGTTACCGGCATCCAACATGCCTTCTACGTGGTGGATGGAAGGGGCCCGTGGCTGTACGACCATGAGGTAGGGTGAGGACAAGTAGCTGGGCAAAGGGCAGCAGGGCCAGACAGAAGGACTGGGCCGCAGGAAGGGGGATGAGCTGTGGGGCAGTGATGAGCATCTGGCCATGGCACTGCACCATCAGAGCCCAGCACCTCACATGCTAATAGGGCTTTCCAAAAGCATGTGTCTATGGCAGAGGATGGCTTGGTCTTGCTTGATCTTCACAGCTCTCCTTTTGGACCAGGGCTCACTGGGCCACTGTACAAGGGCAGAGCCCAATAATGCCGACAGGAGTTCTGCCATTTGTGGTGGTGTCAGTGGGCAAGGAGCCTGGGTGATGGATCTCTGCTCTAGCAATTGATGGCCCAGCAAGGCTACCTCTTGCTGCTGATCCCACACAGGAAGAAAGGCTGGAGTTGCCCTGTGTTAGGAGGTGTATTTTCAGGGCTCTAGGTCTTCCAGGCAGATGACAGAGGCCTGCATGTGTTGTTTGCTTATGAAGTGCATTACTCAAGGGTTGCTCATCAGGGTGTGGATTTCAGATAATTTTTTGCAAGATCCGATGTCTCCAAGACATTTATGTGAAGTTCTGCTTGTGTCAGCTGTACCACGTCTTTTTTTTTTTTCTTTTCCCTATCCAGTCCCCAAGATGGATGTATCTGCCTCAGAGCAGTGAGTAGGGCTGGATTTTCCCACAGTACTCTTGTTGTTACATGCACCACAGGGTTTGAAGTGAATAGACAGCCCTGGCAGACATGTCTTAAATCAAGCTCTCCTTGATCTACAGCAGCTCAGGTAGTAAGCAGCTGATGATCAGTTCAATCAGCCACATCCAAGAAGAAGAGTTCAAATGGGAAGAGGTGCAAGAAAAGGGCTGCCAGAACTGTCAAGGGAGATTAAAAGAGATGTCCTTGCTCAGTCTAACTGAGCAAAAGCTGAGAGGTGATAGGATAGCTTTTTATAAATATCCCTGGAGGAAGGGGAATACCAGGGAGTGAAAAGAGCTGTTCAAACTGGAAGACAGCTTTGGCACAAGAACAAATGTTTATAAATTGGCCACAAAGAAATCTAGGATGGAAACTGGGTTTTTAACCACTGGAACCATGATGTTCTGGGACCAGCAAGACTGTGAGCAGTGGACGGAGGCAAAGCACCTAATCTCACTGCCTGTATGGTTAGGAATATCCCTTCTGTGCTTAATTCATCCTAACGATTTAAATTGAAGGAAACAGGGAGGGGGAAGATGAAGTTCTCCCCTTAAGTCAGTTGGGGAAGAAAACAACAATCTTCAAACAAAATAAACTAATCTAATCTCTGACAAATGGCATGCACTGACATCTCCCCTGTCACAAGGCAGAACTGAAGGAGGCTGTGACCATCTGCTCTTCATGCCCATGGGAGCATGAAGAGGCATGAGATGCAGACGCTTCCCCCGTGGGCACTGCTGTACAAAAAACCCAGCCTGAGCCATGTGAGATGGTCAGGCACCTTCCACTCCCATTCAAAGCAAAACAAAAAGCTCTGAAAATCTGCAGGTGAGGTGGAAAGCAGGTAACTCCCCCCCACCCCCCTTTATTCATGATGCAAAGTCCGACACTGAAAGCAGCTGCAAGAGACCCACGGTAAGACCAGTAGACGCAGCGTGGTTTGGAACTGGTGCGTAGGTTAGCAGAGCATGGCCACATCACTGCGACAAGCCCTCGAGTCTGCCAGAGCCTCAGGGCAGACGTGCCTCACCTGTGCCTTAAAACAGGCACACTGAAATGCCCCTGATGTCTGAGGGATGGCTCACCAGGAGGCAAAATGATAAACTGGCACCAGGCAAACAGTTGCTGTCTGAAAACAAAACCAACAACAAACTTAAAAACCAGAGTTGCTGGAAGCAATATGTTGAATAAGTAAGACCAGAAAACAAATCTCCCCCCAGTCCCAAGGCCTTGTGGAGGAAGTGTCCGGTTTTCTGTCCATCAACCTTTTAGTCCACATGGTTCTCTAAGAAATCCTCTCCTTTCCATCATCCCAGAGGCTGAACCGTGGGTCTGCTCCTCCCCAAAGTCCCCCAGTCCATCCACATGCCGTGGGTTCCCTGTTGGCTCTCTCCCCCTCCTCCTCTCTGCCCTACCCTAAACTCCCCACACTTCTCCCAGCTGGGCCACCACTTCCCATCCCCAGGCGTGGAATCTTGACCTGTTCAGCCAGGCTGGGGTAAACAGACACTCCTCTCTGCTGCCCTGCCATGCCTTTTTTCATAAGACGTGTAGTACGCCGTGTCCACAGATAAGTGTGAACATTCCTAACCTGTTTGTCACTCACATTTACTAACACAATGACTTTTCCCCCAGGCACATAATCTTCCTAAATCAGAGAAACTGAAAGAGTAACATCAAGTAATATGACTGCAGATCCAGAACTCGTTCAGCATCTGTTGTGTTTAAATATTTTTTCTTCATAGTTACATTCATAATTTCAGAATTAACTATTCTTGCAAAGTCTTTTTTCACCCCAAGAATAATAAGCTTACATGAAGATACTCATTACTGCTTCAAATCCTTCTGCCAACTGCTCTTGAATTTGCCTTCCTTCTTTGTAAATATTTGAAGGGCAGCTATCTCTTTGTAAACAAAGCACTAGGCTTTCCCTGTTTGCCTTGGCTAGGATAACTGTGTTTATGAATGTAGCTAAACTTCTGCTTTATGACTATAAAATACCCTCAATATTCATCTTTCTGCTGATAAACACATTTTTTGTACTGAGAAGGACAACAGAAAGACAATGCCAAAAAAACACTCCACTCCAAAGTAGCATCTTTTGCAATATTCCTTAAGTTTCTTATCACTTTTGCATTATTTCCATTCATTTCTAAGCCAAAAAGCAAGTCTGTAATTTTGAAGTTGGCAAGGATTGTGCCTGAAAGGTCACAATATGTCTTACCAAACTGAGATGATGACTCTTGATTTATAGCCCCTCATCCACATTCCAGAGACTTGCACAACAGGGAATCTGTCTTAAAAGCAGACTTTGAAAGCTTACGTGTGTTTTTCCTTCAGACGCTGACAATACCCTGCCTGCTCCAACAGCTGTTGTGATCAATCAGAAATTTTAATGCTACTTGCAACGTTGCTATGCAGTGGCCACTGTCTGTAGACAACTGACAAAACCAAGAAACCTACATCAGGCTTGGTCTGCTTCATCCAGCCACCCTAAATCCAACCCTGAGGGGAAAACAAGGCTTTGCCCCAGTTACCCCATTACAGGGCATGAGCGGTGCCATGGTTTAACCCCGAAGGGTAACAGAACCACACAGCCACTCGCTCACCCC
>JMFS01080548.1:0-10654 GCA_000699545.1 Podiceps cristatus
GATCTTCAAGGTCCCTTCCAGCCCTGACCATTCAATGATTCTATGATTCTATGTAGTACAAGAGTGATTTGATCAGAAGGAAAAGAAGGCGGAAAATAATTACAATGTATTTAACGTTCCTTTGATATGTTTTTTGCCAGCTAGTATTTTACATTTAGTTACACATTTCTATTCAACCAAGTTTTAGGGTAGGATTCCTTCACAGCGCATTTACATCAGTGCTGGGTTGGGGTTGTTTTTAGTTTCTTTTTCTAAGATCATAAGGAAAAAAATGTGGTTTGGGGAGGTCCATAACTTCTCTTGGCCTGAAGGCAGAACAACTACATTGTGCTTGAAGTCATGGCATTAGTAGGCTGTACATTACATCTTATTAGCGCATTGTACTCTATAGTGTTTCTTCTCATTTTTTTCTTCAGGAGGCCCCAGAGGTTACATTACACAATGCTGTTTGTAGCCCCCCATTATTTCAATAAGAAACATGTAAGACAATGCACATATACCTAAGATGCTACAAAGGAATGAAGACGAGGAGAAGACACTGGCAGCAGATGCAGCGACCCAGCAGATCCCCAAACTAATTCCTGAAACTGAGGTCACATGAAATTCTCCGAAAAACAGGTTTCAATGTGTGACCTGAAACATGAGCCCAAAAGCAAGATACTCTGGTTCCAGGATGTACTACAGTCTTGTTTTCAATGTAACTCTGGTATCTGTGGGTACGGCTGTTTGATCTGGTATGGACCATTGCCTATACTCAACAGCTATACTCCATGCATGGCAGCAGTAGAGTTCTATTATTCTGGTGCTGAGCACACAACAAAATGCCCTATGGAAGCACTGTGAAGTAAGATATATATATCATCATGCCAAAGTTTCATGTCATGCCAAAAAAAACAAACCAGAGCAAACATACTTAAATGTATGTAAATATCTTTATGTAAATATCTAAGATACTGTCTTAGAGATATCTAGAGAAAAGAGATTCCTTGCCTTTGATTTTGTTAGGCTGATGCTTTATATTTTTTCATGCATGAGTAATTTTATGAATCAAGATAATCTAAAATTTGCATTAATTCCAGAGAAAATGTATATGTCTTTGTAAATATAGAAGAAAAGAAAGACATCAGTCAAAGACTGTAATGACTTTGGGGGAAAAAAAAAAAAAAAAAAAAGGCAAACCAAAAAGATTACTAGTTAATGAAAGAAAAACATTTATAATTTACCCTTAGACACAAGATTTAGTGTGTATATATGCACATATGCACCTGGAAAACTTCTATAAGAGTAAGCTCTGCCACCTACATTGAAGTTTCTTTGTTCAAACTGAACAGATAACCACTAGCCACAAGAAGTCATTTTTGGGGGGACAAAATCAGAAAAGAAACAGAGAACCTCTACATTCCTGGGAATTCAGGTGAGACAGTATGTGCTTTTGTTTAGAGTGCTACTTATAAAATTAACAGTACCAGCAGACACAGTTTTTGCAGCTTCAGATGACTGTTGCAAATGCTGTACCGTGGAAGCACTCCAGCTCCCAGTGGGTTATGTGCTTATGAATTCAGCAATATAAGCTACTTAGCAAAAAAATAAGCAAAAAGTAAAAAAAAAAAAAAGGAAAGCGTAATCACAAAAACAAGTTAAAACTGTTTCTTGCTGATCAGAAGTGCATTAATTCAAATGAAAATATATTATATTACAGGCACAAAACAAAGACTATCAACATCCCAGAGATTTTTTCTGCATTAACAAACTAAGCTGCAAAAAAACACGTACCAGTGGAGAATGCATCTGGTTTGTACCTAGCTCTTAAATTAATAAATCAACTGTCACATAATTGTGACTTCTACCTGAATGACAGCTCCAATTAATTTTGTATTGGTTCCCAGTGCAGAGGTGAGGTCAAGGTATCTTTTGGCTGCATTCCTAAATTTAAACACCAGACAATCTCATCCTTCTGGTTAAAAGTAATCAATATTAGCAATTTATCATAATTTCCTTTGCAGTGCACACTTATGTTGTTTAATCAAGTGTCCTGCCTGATTTGTTTGTTCATAGTTGCATGAAAGACATCCACTGGGCATGCCCAATACATTTTTCTTTTCCTCACAGCATCACTACAGTGCCTATTGCCCCTGAATTCATGCTCCCAGTGAGTTGCTGAATGACTTATGCAGATTGGCAGGGACTAGAGATGAGACACCGCTTTAAAGATCTCATGATAAATGAATAAATCTTGGCAACAGGTTCCCCGATAAAAAAACAGAACAAAACAAACCCCAAACAACAAAACCGACAAAACACCACCAACAAAAAAGCCAACAAGAAAAAAATAAACAAACCCCCTCCAAAAAATCCCCAGTTTGATTAGAAGCTTTCTTATCTTAAATGTAGATCCATCTTCAATGAGATCTAATGGTAGAATAGAAGAGACTGTCAAAGTTATCAGCTGTGACCTTTTACAGTCAAAGTGCAAATAGAACATTTCTCCTTAGGAGATACTTGGTTCGCTGTAATGGAGTCTATAGACTCTTTAAGGATCAGGAAAACAGCTGTCTCAGCTCTTTAAAGAAATGGCCAAAGGGCATGATTTCCGACTCAGGAATTTAACTATCTGTGTTCCAGCCCAGGGTGAGGCAGTTAGATGAGGCACAGCATGACCTATTTCATGTCATTTCTCTTGAAGACGTGCCCCAGAAGTAGGTCTACATCAGGGATACCTGGGAGACCCACTGGGGCATTCCATGGCTGCTGGACATTTTGAAGCCCTGCTGGGGGGTGATAATTCCCTTGTATGTCTTTTGGGTCTGGGTCTCTCTGGTTTGGAAACCAAAGCATGGTGAAAGGGAGAAGGGTGGATGCTCTGGTATTGCCCTGATATGAAGCCTGGAGAAAGGTAGGATGTATCCCTACTTGTTGGATGGTGGTCACAGCCACTGAAGACTTCACAGCAATGAGGAAATCAAGGCAGGGAACTGCAGGCAAGGGTGTTATTACTTTTGTCCAGATCCGTACATCTTTTCTGACACCGTTAAGGTAAAGAGGACCTTTATTCAGAAAACTTTGCAAAAACTTTCAGTCCTTTCCATTACAGCTGTTCAGAGATGAAGTGGAAAACTGAAGCATCCAGAAACTTGGAGATTCAGTAAATCTCCTGTCTAGACTCCGTGGTTGTTTCTGAGCATGAGACGTTAGTGGGCTAGGGGACAGCATCCTAGTTCCATGATGAAGAAACATCCCGAGTTTCTACCCAAAACAGGCTGGAGATCAGCCAGGGGTGGTCACTGGAACTTACTGACATCCGGAGAATGTAACAGCTACAAACACAACGGACTGAGGCTCAGACACAGCAGTATGATCAGCCTCCATCCTGGAGGATTTAATCTATGCTAGACCTTCCAGGGAAAAATTCTCCACCTTTTACTACATTTTCCACTCTGTCATTTAAAACCTGAGGCCAATGTCAACCAGTGTACACCTTGAATGACAGCCAACCATGGCATTTCTATTAGTGAAGTTAACTCACGGGAGTGCAGATATCTGAGAGTCTGTGCCTCAGTGAGGGCACAGCCAAGCAGTTTGTATCAATAAACCTGCAGTGATGGGCAAAGGCTTTCAGGCTGTATGAGCAAAGGAGCAGTTTCTGTAAACAGTTTTTTTGCAATCTTTTCCATCCCACATACCTTTGCTCAAACCAGCAACAGCAAATGGGCTCATCATGTAGACAAAATGGGGCAGCATATATGATTTTAATTTGAAACCCACATCTACATTTGAAAATGGAGATACAATCTTGAATTGTAGACTTTTAAAATCTTCACAAAAATGAGCATGTAAAGCCATTTTCCTTTGTAGTTACTTTTCTCTTTATAGATATAGGACCTGTCTGAAGCCAAGTGAGAGCTATTCCATTTCAGTGGGCTTTAGATTATATCCATAATACACAGAGGGAGCATGTGCACTTTATGAAAGGGGATAAAAACTGCATCCACAGAACAAGATGACAAGGTATGACTGCTAGAATCTCTGTGCAAGAAAATGTGTATTATACCCTTTTCACTACTACTTCATGTGCCTTATAATCAGAACTGCAGATGATGTGGAAAAGACATTGATTTCACTGAGGACAAAGCAATTCTAAACATAAAATCAGAAGACAATAGCTTTACAAAAAATTAAAAATGCCCTATACTACACTCAAGAGGAAACACAGGTTCACAAATTTCTCCTTGTAGATATGTTTCTTACTCTACGTTTGAACACTAAATCACAAGATTCACAAACCAAGGCTGAATATGATTATTAACAATCAGGAGAACATGAAATACTGTGGATTTCTGTACTACAGCTCTCAGCTGTGTTTCTGTCTGAGCCATTAACCTGCTGAATGTGATTGTATTATTAATACTAGATATTTCTCTCGATGTCTCTTGCAGCCCTGAGACATAAATTTCATCATACAGGTTGCTAAGAGTGCTTTGGAGGTGAAAATTTTATCAAAGGAATGTGTCATAGAAAACACAGGAAGAAATTTGGAAGTAAATACAAAGGATTATTTACTGCGTAAAGAGACAGAAACTATTTCAGAAGCCACATTATTGGGGGACAGAAAAGCTCTATCTACTGCAATACAGATTCAAGCAGAGTGAAATAATTCTTTAAATTTGTTCTAATTATTCCTCAAACTCATCAACTGAATATTTGCCATGTCAATAGTGGGATGTAAATATTTTTGAAATGTCAATTTACATAACATTTTTGTGTCTGTTGTTAAACATACTGTGTTTCTAGATCATCTGTTCAAATCATGTCCTTGATCATCATATCCATAGCCTCTGATTTATTTAAGAGTTTATCTTCAGTCTCCCATCACTTTTTTTTTTTTTTTTTTTTTTTTTTTTTTTTTAACTTTCAACTTCATTCTTTTACATTTCCAAGGCATTAACATAAAGTCACTGTGGGTGACTGAATACTTTTAGAAGTGGATTATCTCACATCCATTAGGTCAGTATCAGATGAGGGCAAGGTTTGTGATGTGCTTTTCTTTTGTTTTTCAAATTTTTTTGGCACAAAGCACTTTTTAACGTGTGCCATTCTCATATGCACTTCTGCAGAGTAGGCAAATATCCCTTGCAGTGTGCTTTGATACATGTCTCTTGTCTAGAATAGAATAATCTTACTTAGAAGGAACCTACTACAATCATCTAGTTTAACTGTCTGACCGCTTCAGGGCTGACCAAAAGTTGCAGCATGTTGTTAAGGGCATTGTCCAAATGCCTCTGAAACACTGACAGGCCTGGGGCATTGACCACCTCTCTATGAAGCCTGTTCCAGTGTTTGACCACCTTTTAGATAAAGAAACGTTTCCTAACATCTAGTCTGAACATCCCCATATGCAGCTTTGAGCCATTGCCACCTGTCCTATTACTGGATACGAGAGAGAAGAGATCAGCACCTCCCTCTCTACTTCTTCCTTGAGGTCACCCTTCAGCCTCCTTTACTCCAAACTAGACAAAACCAGAGTCCTTAGCCACTCCTCACAGGACATACCTTCCAGCCCTTTCACCAACTTTGTTGCCCTCCTCTGGATGCATTCAAGGACCTTCACATCTTTTTTTTTTAAAAATTGTGGGGCCCATGACTGCACACAGAACGCCAGGTGAGGCTGCACCAATGCTGGATACAACAGGATAATCCTCTCTTTTGACGGGCTGGTGATGCAGTGTTTGATGCCCCACCCAGGACATGGTTCGCCCTCTGGACTGCCAGGGCTCTCTGCTGACTCACATTGAGCCTGCTGTCAACCAGCACCCCAACTTCTCTCCCAATTTATGTTTGTGCCCAGCCTTACTCCATCCCAGGCACCGAATCCGGCATTTATTCTCATTAAATTTCATGCCATTGATAATTGCGCAATGCTCCAATCTATCTAGATTCGTCTGCAAGGTCTCCTGTCCCTGAAGAGAGTCAACATCACCTCCTGGTTTGGTATCATCAGCAAACATGCTAATGGTGCATTCAACTCCTGCATCCAGATCATTGATAAAATATTGAACAGAACTGGCCCTAGAATTGAGCCCTGAGGGACACGACAGGTGAGTGGTCACCAGCCAGATGCAGCCCCATTCACTACAACCTTTTGAACTCTGCTCTTCAGACAGTTCTTCACCCGGCCTGCCGTCAACCTGTTCATTCCACAGTTGGACAACTGTGTCCAGAAGGATGCTGTGAGAGACAGTACCAAATGCCTTACTAAAATCCAGAAAAGCTACATCCGCTGTAGCTTGCTCTGAACTGCAATGTGTGTAACCTTGGCCAATACAGCCCTGAGTATTATGAAGTAATAAACTTGCTGAAAGACAATGCATTAATTTTGCTCTCCAATGCCATAATATAATTTCTTGGTTTTGGGAGAACTCGGAGAAAGAGAAAAGAGAAAGCCCGTGTTTGCTTAGAAAAGGCTTGCACAGGCATAACTCAGTAAGACCAAGACTTAATTGTGAGGACAGGCCAACCTGGTGTAGAGAAGAGCTGCCCTGTTGAACCACAGCTGATACTGACCTTGGCTTTGGGGATGCAGCTGCATCCCCATGTACAGTGATGCCTCTTCTGCAGTACGATGCTGCAGCAGCTTCCTCCGCAAAT
Source organism: Podiceps cristatus (assembly GCA_000699545.1). Classification (NCBI taxonomy): domain Eukaryota; kingdom Metazoa; phylum Chordata; class Aves; order Podicipediformes; family Podicipedidae; genus Podiceps; species Podiceps cristatus. Next base: position 6,643 of record JMFS01080548.1, read on the forward strand.
GGGAACATGGACACGAATCTGATTGTTCTTCTGTCTAAAGGTCTCTCCCTCTTGGCACTGAGGGTGAAATTCCCTTAGGATGCATGTGTTTGTATAAATGATCTTTGCAATGGTTAGATATCATTTATAGCCCATGGTCTGTATCATGTCTTCAGGACATTTCTTTGCAAAAGAGATCAGCTCTTATGTGCAGGAATTTGTTTGCTTGTGTTATTTTTAAACAGCTGCTGTATCTGGTCACTTCTTGATTTTCTGATTGTCTCCTGTTTCCTTCACAATCCTTAACACCACCTTGTTAAACTTACTGAATGCACCCATTGTTTCTTTAAGTAAGAATTTCCTACACCAAGTGTCAGATCCAATTTGGTGTCTTCATTCATTCTTTATCCCCTCTTTCTTACTATTTACATTCTAGTGATGATCTCAAGCAGTCTGACTGGATTTTTCTTTGAGCTTCAGGTGGTTTTCCTTTGTACTATTGGGCAAGTACATAATTCAAGGGGTACTTCTAGCCCTTCACATACAAAATTGCTTGTATGCAAGAACCTCTGACTTTTGCCTGGTTTTTCCTCCTTTGGTCTTTCACTGCAAAATATATGAGATTTAGAAGTCTTGACACTGACATAACAGAGATTCAACACCTTGCATCAATTGCTTTTCTGAATGCTCTCAGCTAGACATCAGCCCCATAACTTGAAAGTAGTTTTTGGTGACTGTTTGGCAGCAGCTAAAACCTGCCAAAAGCCAAATTGATGTGATAAGTGAGAACTTCAGGGAGAAGTGACAGGGTCTGCAATAGGAACTGGGACTAGTGTAAAACAGTGGGTTTGATCTGTTTCAGGATCAGCACTGAGCTGTGCAATTCACAGAAAATTGTCAAAAAAGAATCTAAAATTGAAAAAAAAAAAAATAAAAAAAAAAAAAAATAAAAAGAAGCCCTCCTAAACTAACATTAAGACATATTCTTAGAGAGTAGAAATGGAGATAATTACTCTCTTTCAGGTTTCCTCCTTGTTTACTAAGAAGTTCCCTGGAAGTTGCCTCTTAAAACTCATTAAGGCAAATGTCTTGGAAATGAGTGGTGGAAAGTAGAATAGAGGAAAACACGTGTTCGTTGTCTGACTTAGTGCAATGTAGCTCATAATGACCAATTGTTGGAACTCAACATGAGGAAAAAAAAAAAAAAAAAGGATAAGAATAGCTACAGGGGAAAGACAAACTAATCAAGGATTCACTACTGTGCACTGCACTTTGTGAGGAAATGTGATTTGTGCAGCTGCACTGTCTGTTCAGTGTCAGTCTCCTCCCCAAAATTATCCAGTCTCAAAGTGGAGAGCTTGTAGATATTTCAGTCTGGGGAAAACATGCAGCTAAGAAGAAAGATGCAAGTTCATGATCTTACTTCAGTTTTTGTACCTCCCGATGTGACTGAGGTGAAAGAAGAAGTTACAAAAGGAGCTCAGTACTTAAATACTGTTTGTCTGCTGTCAGGCCAGTCAATACATTTTTATAAGCCAATTCATCAACATATCCTTATCTCAGAGCCTGTCATGGCATTTTCTGTGCCGCTGCACAAGGGGCATTGCAGGGGAGCAGATGTATTCGGGGACTGATAACAAAACAGAGAAGGAAGGTGCTGGAAAAGCCAGGGGGATCGTAGTTAGGATGGGAAAATCAAGTAACTCATGACATAATTCCACCTGAAATCATGTTTTATTAGTTCTGCTATTTGTGTATATATTGAACAAATTCTCTCTAGTACTGGCATGAGATTATCACATCGATTCTTATATAAAGAAATGGAAAAAAAAAAAATCTTGTAAATAGGATGAAACAAGTGAAATCAAGAGACTTGAATTCTTATTCAGATTCTGTCTCTGTCTGCTTTGGGAAAATTTTGTACCACCTTTTGAAGGCATTGAACCACTTTGAGAAGGAGATACCACTGTACTAGTATCCCACATCATTTTCCCCTGGAGTATTTAGGAAATCCCTGGAAATACACGGGAGTGCTGGAATACACCACTTTTACAGCAGAGGTTGCATGTCTCTGCAGTTACTGTGTTCTTTTTTTCACGGCAAAGCTGCAAGTTATTCATCTGCTGATGTTTTTGAAGAAGTTCTGTGTTGCAGAGACTGCCCTGCGGGAACTGTGATTTAGCCTGGGGCTGTATGAATCCTTCTCTGCTGGATACCCTCTGGGGTGGGTGGGAACCTGCAGTGCTTGCTGCAGCACAGACATACCTACGCGTTACAGTGACGTTGCCGCATTAATGATTTGTAAATGAAATTTAAGGAATACATGAGAGAAATTTGTAACAAACATGAAGAAAGCTGCTCAAAGAAAATGGTAATTCTGATAGACTTATGAGGTTGCCCTTAGGGAAACAGACAATATATTCAGGAGACGTAGTACCACGGATGTTTAAGGCCACTAGCCTGAATACTGTCCAAATCAACTAATTGTCCAGGACAGTGAAACAAATTTACCATGACAGGCTAAAAGATAATAACTTGTTTACTAAAGTTTGGAAGTTTACATTGAACGAATTGCCAGATGAATAAGAAATAAATCAGGCAGGAAGAGCTTATTATGGTATGATGGATGCCTCCTGTAGGGCTTAAACACCATCATCTGGAAAAGTGCTGTCTTCAGGCTTTATGAGAACTTAGGAAAAAACATCTATAGATAAGTTTTATGCGATAGTCAGCATGCCTGGCAGTCAGGCACGTACAAAGCTATATAACTGGAAGACTTCTCAGTTTGTCCCCAGACGCTGAAACAGTAGCAAATCCCTGGATAAATGTATTTGCCAGTGGCAGCAACTTTTTATTCATTTTCATAACTCTTCCTGAGGTGCTAAGTTCCTGTTACTGTTGCAGATAACTTCTGGTCAGCTTTTCTGTCAACCCATTCACTATCACTGAAATTTTATGCCTTGTGACTCTTCCATTGCCAGAAAGATTGAGCTCTGATAACTGATCACCATGCCTACTGAAAGAAAAAAGAAAAAAAAAAAAAAAAAAAAAAAAGAAAAAAAATAAGAGGTTCTGTCAGATAAACCATTATCTATAACTTCTCTTACCTGGCCAAAGCAGTAGGCATTTACCAGGGAAACTTGATGTTTTGTGGATAAGATTTCATAGATTTTGCAGGACGTACGGAACAATTTTAAACAAAACAGTTTATTTTCTAAGATCTGACTCAAGAGGAGACAGACATGGGAAAATACTGTTCCTCATAAATGATTTGCCCCTTATGTCACTCTGATTCCCAGTCCCATGACAGTCTTATGGTGTGATAACCTTAACAACTTTGCAGTAGGTTTCTGGTTCCTATTATATAGGGATATAAAAGTAAGGGGTATTACATAATTACATGGATGTAATTGAAGATACAGCAAATATTCACAACATTGAAGTTGAAGGATCTAATTTAGCTACTCTACCTGCCTAATATGCCTACAGTTTATAGTCACCAGGGGATTCAGAGTCTTCCAGATTCAGCATTGAAAGTTTAGCTCAATGAGCGGCTCTGGTACACCCTGCCTCTCTTCACCAGGCAGGCGGAGCTCAGGGAGACCAGCTGAATCACCTGGCTAAGCTGGTCACCTGCAGGTGGCTGAATATGCCTCCAGGAGACTTTGTCTAAGCAACAGTGATAAAAGCCAAAAGCAAAACAGTGAAGAGCCATTGAAGTGTTGGTTAAAACAGGCAGCTGGGGGGACACCTAGTCCAGCCATCAGATAAAACCAAGGCTATCCCCAACACTAGTCTGAATCAGCATGTTTTCAACTAGCTGAGTCTTGAAAATGTCCAATAAAGGTGATTTCACAGCAGAAACCCTGTACCCTGCTGAGAAGATACATGTACTACCAATGATAAAGTACCTATGTGTACATTCTTCCAAAAAATGGCAGTTGTTTATCTGAAACAATTGCACTATCTGCTACACAATGAAGCAGTCATTAAGGATGACATTGGAGGATGTGATTGTTGGGAGCTGTCTTGG
>KL275024.1:7788-43347 GCA_000699545.1 Podiceps cristatus
GTCCTTATGAATAACTTTATATGAAGACAAACTCTTCACAGATAAGCAAGAGGAAGTACAGTTGAATGAACCAACAAGAAAGAAAGTAAAATGGCACTAAAACTAGGTATTAGGGAAACAGATATTATTAATTAGCAGAATAAGAGGGTGAGGAATGAGAGCAGTGCTGAGCCCAGATCAGAACTCTGCAGCATAGTAGATGTGAACATGAATTTGATGTGAAAGGCTCATAGAGGCTAATGATGAGAAAATGACACTGAAATGATGCTGAACAGATTCATGTTTTGAAAACAGTATAGGAGATGAAATGGAACTCGGGGAGACAAATTTGCCCTATGGACATGCCTAACATATAGTGGACAGCAACAATGAAACAATGAAAGGGTAACAAAATATATAGTGTTTATCACAAACCTGATGAGGACATCCACTATATAACATTTCTAAAATAGAGACATTTGTTGAATATATTTTTAGAATATAAGTTTTCAGTGATAGTGAACTTTTCTCTATTAAATTTTACTAGAGACACAGAGTGTGAAGTTTTCTAAAACATCCCACATTTTCCTTTACACTATTTATGGTTTTATAAGTGTTTAGCACATCTCTCTAACAGAGCGAAATAAGATGCTTATAATTTGTATTTAATTGTCACAGTTCATTAGCTCTAGATTTTCGTCATCTTTAGTCAGCCAATAGCATATACAACATACAAATACTCAGTACTTATGCTAGGTGCTGACTTACATGTTTGAGATTCCATTTATACAATAGAAATAATTCATTATACTGATCTAGTTAATCTGCACTGCTCTGCTTTTCTTTACTGAGTTATATGATGTTCAGAAAGTATACCCGTCTATGATATGAGTTAGGTCAGGATATCCATGGCTACATAACATCAGATGATTGTAGAAAGCTACAAAGCCGTTTTTTTTTTTTTTTTTTTTCCTTACAAATGCTACAGACACCTCAACAAGCAATAAGCTTATACTTGAAGAGCATGATTCTTCCTGCTATTCACATATACTTTTTATACTACAGCTATGTGTTTTTCAAGGCAAAATCTGCCCCCAAATTTTCACATTAAAAGACTCTTATTTGCATCATTTCTACATTACCTTTCTTAAATTAAAAATGCACTTAACTATGTGCCATTTTTTACCTGAAATGATAAAAAACCAAAACCAAACCAAACCAAACCAAACCAAAAAACAGACTTGGTAAGACAAAGTAGTTGAAGAAATTATTCCATCTGTGAGCCTCAAAGTAGAACAGTCATAGAATCTGACTACCAGAAATGAAAACATCAAACACACATTGATTTTTATGTTGTCGATACATTTGTTTGGCCACTTGCCTGAGAACTCTGCAATATTTGGGTGAAAGAAGGAAGGCCGATGACTAATGGACAGAGAACAAGCCATCCATTAATTGGGATAGGGCTCAGAAATCAGAGTAGATACAGAAAATTCATCAACACTGTGTTTGTGGCACTGAACAAAACTTTCTGACAAACAAGAAGTACTTTTAAAGAAGACAGTTGTTTCTGCTTGCAGCTTAAAGATTAAAGTGGAATAAGTCCTGGCACTTCTAGATGTCAACCTTTGTAGCCAGGAAAAGCTTATTCTGCCTGAAACACAGTATAAGGAGATGTCTTGGCTATATTACCTACTTACCTTCTAAAAAGTTTCCATCTTTAGAAAGAGAGGGAGCTGTTTAACTGAAGGAGGAGGAGCAATTTGGTTTTGTCCTATATGTCAGTCTACCAATTTCTGAAGTTTACAACATCACTTGTGTCCTCTAGGGTCCATAGTAATGTGAATTGTCTTTATCCAAGTGCCTAGCAAATCATTGTCACATAGCAGCAGTCGACCTTTCTTTTCAATCTATGCATTTTTCAGGAGTTATAAATCAGTTGACTTTCAAGCTCGATGAGATGGCATATGCCCTGGTTTGAAGAACAGATGGAAGCTTGGGGGAAAATTGTTTCTGCAGGCTTGCTACAAGCAGCACTTCTCCATAAAAGTGAACCATTTGCACTAATTTCTCACATAAATTATACAGGCAGGGAGCACCAGCCCATTCAGCAGAAAATCTTTCATCTAGCTTTCAGAGGTCATTTAGCAAATTTAAATTAAAGTTATTTCTGATACATGGCTGGGTTTTCACTCCATACGCTTTCAAGAGATGGCAATTTACATCAAATAAAGGAATGGCTTTAATTGTGGATGCAGGGAAAAGGAACAGTAAATTAACTGCCACAATATTACTGTTTTCTAGAATCCTGAGATAAGTTGTGACTATTAATTAGCCACAGAGGAATTAATAATTGAAATATGGCAGTTCTGTACGATAGGAATCAGGTAAACTGTCACTACTCTTTGCAAGGCCTGTTTTAGACTCCAGCTGAACACTAGTCCTCAGATTCAGCTCTGAAGTTGTTAAAAGAAAGAAGATCTCAGTTATTTCCAGGAAAACATTCTTTATTTTTTAAGGGAAACGTATTATTCAGCTGCTAAGCAAATGCATGTGTCATATTTTTAATAAATACAGTACTTTATCTGAACATGGAGAAAAGAGACATTTCATTAGATTCTTAAATTATAAATATGAAAGAAATAGAAAAGACCAGAGGACTGTATTAAACCTAACTCTAGAAAGAATTACATTTTTGTGAGCCACGAGTGGTAAGAAAGAAGAGATTGGATTGAATAACCTCTAATACATAATGTGACATAATTCAGTGTTTCACCAGAAATATTAGTTTAAATGTGTAAACTAAAAACAACCATCGAGAATGCTTGTAGGTATTGAAATAGCTACTTTGAACTTTATGGGATTTCATAAAATCATAGTGTTTTGTTTTGCTACAGTGTTTTGAAATAGCATTTTGATAAGATTATTTCTTAATCTCTAACATCACAAACTTCTAAGAAGATCTGCAAAGCTATTTCCTTTTCAAATGTGAAAAAGAACTTAACAGAAAAGAGTAAAGTCATGAATGATTTGTAGATTGGTATTAAGAAGTAGTGAGCCATCAGAAAAATGCATATTACATAGTCATTGGCTTTCTGAATTTTGAATGACTGTTTTAAGCATGCAGTTACTTGATGCACTATTATTAAGAAGTGTTTTTCATTTGGAAATTAATTCTAGTATAATGCTTCTGAAAAGCAAGTTTTGAACAGACTAAATTTATTCGGCATTGATGTTACTTAGTGGTGGGATGATATCAATGTAGAAATTTCAAACTTGAGAAATCTATCGTTCCAACACTTTCTGTGACTATATGTATCATGGAATGGAAGTGGAAGCACCCGGGGTTACTCAGCAACTTTTAAAATGTTGCCTTAACTGAAGGACATCAGCTTCATACCCTATTTTAATCTTGAAACGAAAGATGGCTAATCTTAGTTAACTCACATAAAATGCTAGAGTCAGTATAAATAGTGACTTCTGAAGAAAAAACCAACTACATACCTATTGAAAATAAATATAGAATTAACACATTATTAAGTATAAATGTAAGTTTACTTAATACTACATGGGGAATGACATATAGTGTTTATTCATGTGGTTTAATGGCAAGACAATGCCACAAAAATGCAGAGTTCTGAGAGACATTACTTGAGAATTCTGCAACTGAAAACTTCCAACTATATGGGCTGATGAAAAAAACCCCATTCTCTAAATTAAAACTTATCCCTCGAACAAGCAAAAAAAGGTTGCACTTCCAGGAAAAGAAAACAAAATTTAAAATTCAGTTATTTTATGGAGAAAACACCAAAACAAAAACCAACACCAAAACCAAAAAATATTTATCTTGGTGCTGGGTACAGGTACCAGCTTAATCATAGCAGCTCAGAATTTTATATAAACTAATATACAACATGCTGACAAAATCAAATGAGAGATGCTAATAAAAATTGCAGTTCTGTGGCATGTTCAATTAATTTTTAGTCCCTATTACCAAAAGCAACCTTTAATAGTCTGCAAAAGGAAAAAACATATGCGCAGTTGAAATTCATGATGTTAAGGGCAGAACATTTACCACCACATATACTTTCTATCACCAAAAAGTAATTTTGCTACCATAGCTTACACTAGCCCCTGGAAAAAACAAGCTATGTAGGAAAGAGAGGATGAAGAGAAATTAAAACGGTAAAAGTCACATCCTTAGTGAACATAGCTATTCTGGAAAAAAGCATAAAACCCAAAAGATGCAAATCATGTTCAGTCATGTTCATTTTAACATTTTGCTTGAGAAGTTTGCATTTTTGAATTTGGTTTCTATTTCTTTGAAATTGCTAAAATTCTTTTGAAGAACAGAAGCTTTTTTCCCCCTGCATAATGACTTCCATAATTAACCCCACTCCCTAAAAAAAAAGGTTTTTAAATTTTCTGATGACTTTCTGTATGATAGAGAGAGACTGCATTTCAAACATATTCTTAATAATGCAGAAATACTTTCAGGGTTTTATCAACTTTCTTAGTCAAAGGTTTAATTGCGTCCTGACCTTTTTTAATTCAGTAATGTATATTTAAAAATGGAAGTCCTTTTCAGACTTGGACTATGAGCTTTTATTATTCGTAGCTTAGTATGAGATTGTGCAAAAGAATATATTACTACATTTTGAAAGTAAATTGTGATATACATAGGCTAAAACAGAACTGCAGGATCCCACATAAATAGTCAAAGGATTTATAAATATTTTAACACATTCTTCTTCTAAAAAGATCACTTCCTACTATCATCTAACTCTAAAATAACAAGAATTTATCTTCCAAAATTTACATTTGATACACATCAAACCATTTGATACAAATCATACCATTATTATTCATTCTCTGTTAGTGGACAAAAACAAGAGCTTTAAATTTGGAAAGACCCTTAAACATTTGTTGAATAATTCAACCAAAGAAGGTATTTATTTCTAGATCTCAAAAGCTATTGCTTTATCACAAAATATGAGTATTATATATTCATTTTCAGCAATTTTAAGGCACTGATATCTATACAGTTCTGTTTAATGATCACCGAGGGAGCATGAAAACAAACAAAGGATTTAAATTAGATATTAAAATATTATATTGAGGGTATGCCATTTATCAAAGAATTCACTGACTGCTAGTAGTTCCCCTTAAAAGGGGATGAAAAGTCTTGAATTCATTTTATATGGAATCTTTCACTTTAATTGTAATCAAACCCAGAAATTTGTGTAGTGGGTTATAAAGATGGGAGGGTTTCTTTTGACAGATATAATTAACAAGTCATTCTCTGTATTCACCTTTTGAAAATGATAGGAAGACAACTTTTCTCCAGTTTTGAAAGCAAAGATTAGGAACACCAAGACAGTCATGTCGTCTTCTTTTAAGAAATAAATGTGATTACAGGCTCTAACACCAGATAATTTTAGTTTGGTATAATCAGAACTTTTTAAATTATTTTTTTTCTCTCTGGGTAATATTCTTTAAACCCAGGTTCAATTTCCTGTTCTTGTATATAGTGATTTGTATGTTGTAAATATATTTTATCTGTTTGTCTGGTTTTTTCCATTAGGTCAAAACAGGTTTATTTGAACTTGCATTAATAGTAAAACTTACCAACCAGAATACCAGTATTACAGGAGTATTCAAAGAAAGGCCTTTCTAAACATATAGACAGTCTGAAAAGTCACATGCAAGACTTCTCTCTCTATAACGATCTTGTGGTGAGATCTAATTTGCTTTGGTCCCTTTTTTAAGAAAAGGCACAAAGGTAAACACATGGTTGATCTGCACAGTTTAATCTCGTCTATGCTTAAGATTAATTTAGAGTAAGAATGACTCTTTCTAAATTTAGTGCATTTTGGAAATAGTTAAGTCAAACAACAACAACAACAAAGTACTATTATTTCAGAACTTATATTCAACACATACGGTTATGCAGAAATAGTTCTGAATAGTTCCTGAACTTTAAATTTATATCTTATCTAGGTCTACAACCATAGTTATATGTAGCCAGCCCTTACAGGACATATTAACCATGGGCTTAAAATGTGGGATATGCAGAACTTACAAAATCAAGGGCTATTTGAACATATTTTTGGACACATATTAACACAATTCATGGATATTAAAACATTTCAGATACTTCTGTTCTAGGTGAAAATGACTGTATTTTTGTCCACAGAAATACAATACAGTGAACAAGACTTCAAAGTGTTTTCCAGAAAATATTTAATGTTTGACAATTATGGTTATTTCGGTTAGTTTCAGTAATTATAAAAAAAACCCAAACCAAAACCAAGCAAAAAGCAAAGGAAAAAACCAAAAACCAACTGTGTATTTTGCAGGAAGAACAAAATCCTGTAGTATTTTCCTGTGTCAGAGCAAATCATATTTCTGAGACCATCTTGCATTTTGTCTCATGCACCACTTGGTAGACAAACTAACAAGAGTGAAATGAACCATGATATACATTACATCTAAACAGAGTAAAAAAGCCCCTTTACAATAAAACATTGATATTGTGCAATCATAGTAGGATTAAAATGTCACTGTTACCATTTATTTCTTCTTTTTATCCTTCCACTAGAATCATGATTCATGCAAATAAATATAGCTCAGCTAAGATTTTATAGAACATTTTGCCTAGACACATTTCATTATTAAAGTATTTTTTCATTTTCATGAATTTAAGGAGTATTGAGTAAAATATATTTCTAAAAAAAATACTTATTTAATCAGATTTATAATAAATATGATGAACTGATGAAAATTAGCTATTAGATGTATGTTGGATTTTTTGACTAATCCCTTCTCCTTAAGTGAAAAACGGAGACCTTACTTTATCTGCACCTTTAAATATTAGCTAATGATGAACAACATTCTCACCCTTTGGCAGCAGTGGGCAGCCTTTAAGACTTCAGGAGCTATCTAATGTAAAGTTTGAACTAGAAAACTCCTATTTGCCTGCTTCATCTACTTAAACCGCACAATAATCAATGATGGTTGCATGCCAAATTAAACAATAGCTTCAAGTAATTCTACTGCTTCAGTATTGTTTTCTTGAGTGTCTGCCACAGAACTCAATCTGGATTGATTTGTGACTAAATCAAGTGTCATGGAATAAGGGAAATAAAGTTGGACCCTGCCATGGGCTAATGTAAGAATGGAATAATGCACTACTACGCTGCCTACTTGCATGCATGCTGAAGTAGTGATAATTTGTTTTGAAAGAAAGGATTAACAGCAGCAGCAAAAGCAACTGTTGCATGTCATCTCAGTCCAACATGGCACTAGCTACATGCCAATGTTTAGCTGTAGTAGGTGGCCGCTAGGGAGACATTAGGTCTGTAAGATTGCAAATTGTGTTAAGAAATAAACACATGCTGGATCTTTGACTAGAGACTCTGCTATTGTGTCTTAAGGTAGTATGTTTTCAACAATTCAAACTGTCAGATACAGGGAGCAAACACTTACTGTAGACATTCAGCTGTGGTTGGAAGGCTTGTAGATGGCAAGTAAACAAGATGTCACAGAACCATAGAATATCTCAAGATATAAGGGACCCATGAGGGCCATTGAGTCCAGCTCCCTGCTCCTCACAGGCCTATCTAAAACTTAATCATATGACTAAGAACATTGTCAGATGTTCCCACAGAAGAGCATCTGACAAGAGCATTCTCAGATGCTCTTGAACTCCGACAGGCTTGGTGCTGTGACCACTTCTCTGGGGAGCCTGTTCCGGTCACTGACCAACCCCTTGGTGAAGAACCTGTTCCTAATGTCCCATCTGAACTTCCTCTGACACGGATTCATTCTATTTCCCTCTGTCCTAAGTGAACTAAGCCATCACTAGCATCATCTAGTGGAATGCTAGTCCTGATGATGGTGGTATATGCATCAAATAGCAATTAAAATGAGGTAAATTGTTTGTCAGTCTGATTTTGAGAAATTAGAAGTTATAATGCCTCAAGATAAAAACTAAATTCTGCAGATTTTTGCAGTTGCTTGCAAATCACCTTTGGGTCTTACCTGGTGATGAAAGATTAGACTGCAGACTTATGTTGAAAGCCTGTGAATTTTAGTCCAGAAAGGGCATTTTTAGTGTTGCCTAAAGACCATTTGCACTGTAATCTCATTCTAATCACGGGTAAAATCTTGTTGGATGGAGATTCCCTTTGCTGCAAGAACTATTAATTGTTCCTTATGCTGATTCAACACTGCTATGGACAACAAAATAGTAGCACAAATCTTCTTCTATACTTCAATAAGCAAAAAAGTAACCTTAAAATCTAGTTACTAACAAATTACATAGTACCACTTACCACATTATAGGTCTAATCCTGTTGGCTTCATTAGGAGTAGAATCATCTATAAGAGTGCAAAATCCCTCCTTTTTGTGTTGAATTAACATAGCTATACATTTATAATTGGTATCGTGTTCCTAACATTAATAATTTAAAACATCCTACAAATCTGACATATTTTGCTCATGCATATCATGTTCATTTTCTGTAACTATCGCTGCTTCCAGCAAAATCTTATTCTAGTCCAATAAATAACACAAAACAATAAAGTAATTCATGGTATCCAAAATAATTAAATAGTAGGAGCAGGTTAAAGATCAGCATTCATTTTTCAAATTAAATTTAAAAGTCTGTGGTGGTTACTTAGAAGATTGGCAAGTTTTACAAATAACATCACCAAGCCTTTTAGAGAGAAACACAGCTGCATTAGAATGGAGTCATTAGGCAATACATTTATTTTGAAGCCAATTAACCTTTTGTCAGAGAAATGTCGGAGCTGTAATGGTTTCAGCAGTGGAGGTCAGCCTCTAACAGGGGCACGTATGACAGCGATTACGCTGTCTGACATATGCTGTAGACTGAGAGTACAGCTGTGGAATGAGAATCTGCCTTCGTTTGTATTCTGCTCTGCATTTTGAGGGAGCAGGCAATCTTGACCTATCCATTTAGGTAATTAAAGCTTCTATTTGTAAGTGTCCTGCAGGAAGGTGAAATTTGGGAGAGATAAATGGCTGCTGCTCACTGTATCCAGCCACTTCCATCATTTGATGGACTGCCTGAAACAGGCTGCATTGCCAGGTCCTCATAAAAATAGAGATGAATTGGGCAGGAGATAATTCTCTAAGGCAAAGCAACTCTGTCATCTTCCTTTTTGCAGCATATAATTTAATTGTTAGCTAAGGTAGACAGCTGATTCAGGGGCCTTTCTCTAACGGCTTCCCCACCATCTTCCATTTCCTAAGAAATTATTTCAGTTTATTTACTTATAAGCCAACCTTGACAATGAGAGATGTCACTTCAATAAGCTCGGCTGGCTGTCACAGCTGTGCCATGACTTACCTTCCAGGCGATTTTGTTTCCCTTAGTATCATGCTCAAGGGCAATTGGGAAGTCTCCTCGCTCATAAAACTTGCGAAATGCTGTCGGCTTTGTTGGTCTTTCTTTAAATGCTCCTGCAAGTGGGGGCCCTCTTACCTTAAAAAAACAAAATCAAAAAAAACCCAAAAAAGGTAACATATTTTTAGAAAAAGCCTAATTTATATGGCTCAAAATAGAAACAGATAAGAAGCATAACATTCATCTCCCACATTATAGTTTGATTTTTTCTTTGCATGCTATACTTTACTTCTTTGCAAGTACATTTTGCCAATGATCTAAAGGTTTTGTTAACTGCTTTTTTTTGTTACTACTTTCAGATTGTCCCATAAAAATTGTTTATACTTCAAAGTAGCTATCCCCATTAATGCATCATTTTTAAGGACAAATAAAACACCAAGAACATATTCACATTATATAGTAGTTCTTAGAAAATTAAGCATTTCTCCTTGAGAAATATTTTTCTATTTGTTTCTTTATAGAAGGCACTTGACCTGGTTTCCACCTAATAACTGTCCTCACTTTCCATTGTCTGTCTCTGCCCATTACCTAATCTCCTTCACTACATCCCTTCCTGAAATGCTATGGCTCTGGTTTTCACGTGACTTTCAGCCCTTCAGTATTGACGGCTGAAGCACTGGAAGAAATGAAGGAAAGTCTTCTCTCAGGCCTCTCCTCTCTGCCTGTGTTACCTTGGAGGAAGAAATTTGATTCAGCTCAACTTAGTTCCCTATCTGAGTTATTGCTGGTCCACATATTGTGTAGCCTGAGTGACTGCACGACAGTCCAATTCCAAAACGCTCATGCTGGAACTTTTTTCTCAGCCAGCATAGTAACAGCAACTAACAATTAGCTCTAAGATAATAGAATTTCAAGTACTTATAAGAAATCTATTGTTTCAGTTAATTAATAAACTAATCTTAAAGGCTAAAAGAGACGAAGAGCTAAACTAATCTCAAATGTCCTTGACAACTAGTTCTTCCCTGAGAAACTCTTTTCTTTTTTGGTTTTATAGCCATACATCTGGGATAAGAACTTCCTACAATTCTCCGCGTATCTCTTTATCAAAAATACCTTTATGACTTGCTACCCTTTATAACATAGAAAGTGTCATTTTCAAAAGAAAGGTGAGAGCTTCAAGGATCATAAATCATACCCAGTATTTTATATTGTTCTATTTGTCTCTCTGTCTTCAGTGACCCTTAACGTTAGTTTCTAGCAGTACATTCAGCTTTCCAATGAACAGAATGCAAACACGTAACATCTCTTGCTTCATTTGTGCTATTCTCTAATTTAACTGTGCTAACTACAGATCTCAATCTGACCTGGCACTTTTTTCCTCCAAAGTATCTTGATATCATTTTCCACTGATTGAAATACAGTGATATGCCTACACTGTACTTTATCACAAACTGCTTCAACTAGGGCTACTAAACTGTGACCTATTGTTGCATATTGCTGTCACATGTCTAGTGAAAATAGATTTGACATGCATAGCTGTAACTTTGCTTAGTAAACACATCTGCAGCAGTTGAGGTAATAGTCCAAGAAAAGTATTTCTAACCAATGTAAATAAATCTACACTTATTGTTCTGCAGAGGAACACTTTGTTCTGTGCCATTAGCATGTGGTACTTTCACTTGTCTTTAATTTATTTTTTTTTCCCATTTCAGGCAAGTCTATGAGTCACTGCTCACTTGCAGCCACTAGAAAAGCATCTATGCTCTTTTTGCATATTTTCCACACACAGGACCTTCACATGTCCTTTAAAACATTATTTTCTGTAAAACATTAGGAGTCACTGTTACTTAAATTATTGATAAAGAAAATGTTGTCTTGATTACTTGAGATACAATCTTAATTATTTTTTTGCAGACTATCATCATGCAATCCCAAACTGCATCTTATCTGAAATCAAACATTTTCTTTTTTCCAACTCATGACAGGAAATTTTCTATTAACCTTTTTCTACTGCACTTTTACAAGTTTTCTAGAAAGTATGTTTGTGTGAATTCAACTTATTCCTATTCTATATCCAGGAACAAAGAAACTAGAAGGGCAAAAAGGATCTTGGTTATCAAATCAATTCCTCTATTATTCCTCGAATGTTCCTCTATTATACATACAAAATATGTCAAATATTAATTACAAATCTGTTTATTTGTCCCTTGCCTGTTGACAGGCTGTTGTGCATTACCCTTACTTCAATGGTTAGAAACCACATCTTAAATAGTATGCCTACTCCGATCTGCCACCTCAAAAAAAGATATGGTAGAATTAGAAAAGGTTCCGTGGAGGATAATGACTGAAGGTATGGAACGGCTTTCACAAGAGAAGAATAAACTGGAAAAATTATGAGTAAGGAGGAATAAAATAAAATCATGACTTCATGACTGTAAAGTCCCGACTTCATGGAGAGGATGAATAAGGGCATATTTTCCACTGTCTCCTTCAGTAAAAGTACAGGGCATCAAAAATATCTAGTAAGTGACAAGTTTGGAACAAACAAAAGCAGTTATGTATTCATGCAGCAAGTAGTGGATTTATAGAACTCCTTGCCAAAAGTCAGTGTTGGGAATCCTAAAAGTTACTGCACATACTGCACTGTGATTGGAGAAGCTGATGAAATAGAAATCCATTCGGGTTTACTAAATCCATGTTATCAGTGATCAGAAATACAATGAGTGTTATCCTTTTTCACATGACATAGTCTGCTTCCTAGCATTACACTTAGTCTCTCATGGCCACATCACACTTGGTATCTCATAGTTATCCTTTGATGTACTGCCACAGCAACTATCTTTTCCAGTTGATGAGCTCTATGTTAATAACAGAATTTGTCATTAGTTTTAAGTGCATTATCTTGTACTTTGTACTATTATATTTAATTCCATTTCTATTACACCAGTTCTCAAGGGCTTCCACTTCCATCTATGTGACAGTGTGATCTTCATCTGTTTTAATAACAACTCCAAACATTATGTCAACTATAAATTTTATTATAAAATGCTATTTTTTTTTCAAGGTCACTAATGAAAATATTAAATAACTTTAGCCCTAAAACCAATTCTTAAGAAGTTCCATTAATAACTTTGATCTATTATCACATCTCTCATTTCAACATTATGTCATTACTGTTACCATTTCAATATGCAGTTTCTTACCGATCTTACACATCTCATAATTCTTGTATTGTATAACTAGCAAAGTAGTGTGCATAGCTAAAGAAGTAGCTTGAACACAGTTGAGAGGGTTTTCTCCCTTTGTCTTAAAGATGTTTTTCTTGTCACTTTGGTCTGCAATAGGCATAGGTAGCTTTTAAATACCAGCAAGAGCAACTGACTCCAAAGCAATGAAACAATCTAGACAGGAATGAGCCCAAGATCTGCCTAGAACAAAGAAATATCACCAATCAGGAAGAGAATGGAACTGTCCCTGCACTGAAGATATGGTACCTTGCATGATTGAAGAGTACTGTTGCTCTGGTTTAGGTTTATTACATGGAGGCAACTTGTTCCTTTTGTTTGCATCTGATAGAAGTAGATTATGAGACATTCACTAGAGTGGCTGCATTGAGCTAATAATGTTTACCTTTTGTAAATAATTTCCTTTCTTTCCTATCTTTATTACTAGGGATACCATCACTTTCGTATTTGGTATTCTGAGCACTGTTCTCTTATACAGATACCTCTTTGGGTCATTCTAGCCATGCATCTTCAACAGTCTGCCTGAGGAAAAGTGTATGTGTATAATTTACTTTTTCACTTTTTATAATTCCTGATCTATTTTGATTTATGTATTTATTTTCCTATACTTAGATTTTAAGAAGCACTTTCTCAGATCAGACTTCCTTTTTGTTTTCTATTTGCAAACTTGCCACAGTGCAGGAATATAATTGCTATAAAAAGTAATAGAAGAGCAACAATTAAATTCTGGAACAGAGTATCCACAGTTAGAAGCTGTCTCAAAATCTTCAGGCCAGTCAAACAAAGTTCAGGAAACAAAGTCAACTTCACCTCTTTTTTGCTTTTCATACAGAAGGTATGTTTTTCACAATAGAAAACTGTTGAACAGTCTTTCCTAACAGCTGAACGACCTTTCTTAATAGCTCTTTTCCTCATGCAGAGTTAGCATTTCTCCATGAATTCTCCACCATTCATTAGGACCTTCCCAGCTGCAATGTGACAGTTTCCAAAGACATATATGGGCCATAATTTCAGGGAAATGTAGAAAGCAGAGGGATAATACCTGCTGATCCTGGTCTCAGTTGAAATAATCTGATTTACCAAGCTGCTTACACAAAATACGCTTTTCAAAATTTTACAGAAATGTTATGGCTTGAACTTTTAAGGTAAGACTAATATGCTTATACTGGTTTATGGGCAGCTGGTCACAAAAGTTGTTCCTAGAGGTTGGTATTGGGTTTGATACTGTTCAACATCTTTATAAAGGATGTGGTTGACAGAACTGAATATTTGCTTACCAAGTTTGATGATCATACCAAAATGGGAGGAGAGGCACTATACACCAGAAGGAATAGTCACCATGTAGAGATGCCTTCACAAACTAGAAGACAAGGCCAGCAAGGATTGCATAAATGTAATGTCTTGCACATGAGATGGAATAATCCCAAGCAGCAGTAGAACCTGGATGGGATCTGAATAGTTGGGGTGTAGCTTGGCTGAAAAGGACCTGGGGATTCTCATGGACAGCACTAAACTTGAGCAAGCAGTGCCTTTGTAGCAATGAAGGCAGAACGAGCCCTGGGTTGCATTGGTAAGGGTATAGGCAGCAGAACAAGGATTTCCACTCTATTTGATGTTTGTTAGGACACACCTGGAATATTGCATTCCGTTCTGGACCTCCCAGTTCATGACAAAATCTGAAAAAAAGGGAAAGAAGATCATTAGAGGTCTGGAGATCTTGACAGAATGTTCTAGAAGCTTGATGTGGTCAGCCCAGAGAAGAGGAGGCTCAGGGGAGGACCTAATCACAGTTTTCCAATCCCTAATAGATACAGAGAAGATGGGGAGGTACTTCCTTCAGAAGGACAGGACAAGAGGCAACAGGTGCAAATTCCTTTAAGGGAAATTGTGTCTGGATGCAAGAAGAGTTCTTCATCATGGGAAAAACTAAATACTGGAATAGGTTGCCCAGAGAAGTGGTGGAATCTCCCTCAAGACAGTCAAGATTTGTCTTGGCAGAGACCTGAAAAAACAAATCTAAAACCCAGCTATCAACAGAAAACTGGACTAAACGATCTCCAGAGGTCCCTCTCAGCTGAGGCTTCTCTGTGATTTTATGTTGCTAAGTAAAATAATCTAAAAGAAAGAACACAATGCTTTTCCTTGTGATAATGAGTTTTGTCTTACATTTTATATTGTTATAATTACTGACTAAAAAGGTCATTCTAAAGTATTCTATTTATTGGAAAACCAGTAACAAATACTATCTTCTTCAGCCTAACAAAAGTATTTCATTATAACATAGCTAGAAATATTAAGATTAGAGTTCCAGTTAATTAAAGGCTAATATTCATGATGGCAAAGTATATGAAGCAATAAACAGCTTCTGAGGTTCGTTAAATGCCAAAGAGAAGTTGAAGAGTTTGATAATTGCAAAACTAATTTATTGTAATTCTATGCCATTGAACTATGTGACAAGAGAAAAGATACAAGTCATTAAGCAAAAAAAAAAAAAAAAAAAGGGAGAAAGACCATATTTCTTTCACTGACTCATGGGCATTTAAAACCATTGTATCAGGTTGCATTCTTAGACTTCTCAGTGATGGCACATTAGGAAAATGACTAAGAAAAATTATTTGAAGCCAGATTTAAACAGTGATTAATTATTTGAAGACTGAATTTTCCAAATTTCCTAACTGAGTGACAAACTGTACTCATATTCAGGGACCTAAGCATGTACATGAGACTGCATAGGACAACTGGTGATTTTTGTGAAAACTAACACTGGTTTCATGAGTAAGCCAGACAAAAATTGAAGTTAAGTTGTTAAGTTGATTTGTGAAGATCCTTAAGGTGGTTTACTGCAAAGATGAGTGAACACTTAAGCTGGCATAAGGGAGGGAGCAGCATGGAGTGGGACAGGAAGAAATAGGTCACTGATTCTTCAAGGAGCGGTACTGAACTTACATTGAACATTGTTTTATTCAAATCAGAAGTCAATAATTGTTTAAGTGCTATATGGAAAATAAAAGCTGTGATCACATATTAAGTTGTAGGGAATCAAGGACTAATGTTCTTACTTCCTAAAAGTAGAATAGACTGAGATTCTGCTGTTGTTATCTAATGATTCATATATTAAAAAAAAAGAAGACCAGTGACATTTTAATCAAATGTAATGGCTAAAGACATATCTATCTTTATTTGATTAACCCAGGTTAATGCATTTAGAGGACAACCGGGAAGAATAAAAAAATTTCCATTTTTTTGTCTTCTTACAGGGAGACAGGAATTTAACCAGATCTTTCTGTGTTTTTTCCTCACAAAATTATTTCATTAAATTTATTTTTGAAGCTATAGGGATCAAAAGCTATATGACCACTCAACTATCTTACCTAAAAAATGCAGTTTTCTTTGAAAATATAATAGCACATTATCATCTTGAAGAGTGAAATTTTCAGAAATAAACCCCAAAATCCTACTTCTTTGTATTCAGGCTGAAAAACGTATTTGTATAAAATTGCACTGTATCTGCAAAATGGAGTCTACTAATGCCTGCTACTATCTCAGGGTAGATGTAATGGTGATGGCATCAAGGAAATGTTTGCATAACCACTGGCAGCATCTTTGTCTCCTCCTCCTCTTCTACTGGTGTTAAACTAACACTAGACTTGGCTAATTCAGCACAGTTCAACTGGGAACCCACTGCTTTCCCCACAGGAAAGATCACCATTCATTTCCTTGTGTACTGGAACCAGAAGCTGCTGCTAAATCCTAATATAATATAAATCCTCAAGTAAAATGCAAGATATATTAATTAAGTCAAATAAATTACACCATGCAATGAAGGAATACTCAAGCTAGCAAGAATAAAGGCCAAATAATACACCTAGCACTATGCAGTGCCATGTTGACATACAAAGCTTTACTAGAACCATCAATTGCAAGGTCCTCATCCATGTATAGCTCTGTCATGATTTGAGCCCAGACGGCAACCGAGTACCATGCAGCTGCTTGCTCACTCCCCCCCCTCCCTCCCCAGTGGGGTAGGGAGGAGAATCAGAAAAAAAGGGAAACTCATGGGTTGAGATAAAGACAGTTCACCATAACAGCAAAGAAAAACATCATCATCATCATCATCATCATCATCATCATCATAAATTATAATAGAGGATACAAAATGAACGATGCACAATTTCTTACTGCCCAATGACCCAATGACCGATATAGCTCATCCCAAGCAGCGATCACAGAGCGAAAGCAAGAGCGATCTCGGAACGATCCCAAGCAGCAATCTTGGAACTGCAAGTTCCAGAGACAGCAAGCGAGGGAATGAACAGCTGCACGAATTAATGAATGAAAGCCTAAATGAACAGCATCCAGCCCATCAACTGACTCCCACTTATATACTGGGCATGACATCTATGGTATGGAATATTTTCTTTGGTCAGTTTGGGTCAACTGTACTGGCTATACGCCTCCCAGCTTTTTGCATCTGCACATTGGCAAAACCTGGGAAGCTGAAAAAAATCCTTGAACTCTTAGCAACAACTAATAACATTAGTGAATTATGAGCATTATTCACATAGAAAATCCCATACTAAATCCAAAACACAGTAGCTACTGGGAAGAAAATTAGCTCCATCCCAGCTGAAACCAGGACAAGCTCTTAACTTGGCTGATCAGGCATCAGAACAACACTGCCTAGTTACAACATGTGCCCAGAGAGCAAGTCTATGTGCAAAAGCCATGATTGCCAGTTTGTGGTTCTGGAGTTAATATGCACATAGGTACCTTTCATGTTTCTGTGCTTGTAAGACAGAAAAGCCCATCAAGACAAGCCCAGCAATCGTGAGAAAACATCAAGATTTTGGCAGTTACCTATCAACACAACAAAACACTAGAATGACAATAGTATTTGGTGTGATAGCCACAGAATTTCTAATAAACATCAGCAGTAGTAGTAGTAGGAGTAGTAAATACTTGGAAACACCAATCTTAGCAAATGTTAACAATCCGAATCTGCACTGGGCATCCCCTACTCTGACTGGCATAAGCAACAAAGCCTGTACTGCTCTGTCTTCATTTACTGATCCTAATTTGATTAAACTAACATAGGTGGTTAATACATTCTACAATCATGTTTTGATTTTGCTATGCAGACATACTGAAAATTGAATGAGAAACTTCAAATGAGAGGACAGGCACAGTAAGATGTCCCAATAGGTACTCTTGAGTTCCACATTAATTCATTTAATATCAATATCACAAGCATTCAATATCAAAAGAACAGGATTCATCAACATGTATCAGACAAAACCTTTTTATATCCAAAAAGAAACAGGGAGATCTTTCTTCACATGTGCCACTCTTGATATGCTTTAAATGGTGCCACATCTAGTGCTTAAAAGCTGCTTCTGGGGCTACTGCACAAATCTGGACAACAGATCAAAGCCCATCTCATAGCTTCAAAAGTCAAAATGAAAGAAATCAATTTTAAGACCCCAAAATGAAACTACTGATAGAAGGTCAGAAAACATTGCAAATACTTCTAAAGCGCCAGAACTTGAAAGAAGAATCAGACACGTGATTCTGTACAAAGATATTGTATCTCATTATTGCCTTGAGACACTACTGAAAGCAAGTCATAAGCTGCATACAGAATTACTCTATTTCATCACCTCAGAAATGTTATTTTTGATTGGGGAGAAGATAAGCTGTTTCGATAAGCCAGATGTGCCTATGTTACAAACTGTTCTACAGGACTTTGTTCCCAGAAGGTCCTCCATCTCTTATTCGCTGCTGCAGTATAGTGTAACTATTTCATATCGTTTGGATTTCTCTCCAGATGCTTGCCAAGCAATTTCCTTTAATGCAAAGGGAGAAGAGTGGCAACTGCTAATATATTTCTCTTCTTCTTCCAGTCTACACATGAATATTGTCTTTTTTTCCTTCCTTTATTAATTTCACAAGGCTTTCTGGTGCATCAATACCACTAAATCTGGGAGCTTCATAATTTTTTCCTGATTGTGGAAATTCTTCCATCTACAGTATAATGTTTAGAAAAATGTATCTTCACTGTGAGTACATCTGCATTCACGTTTTAGCTGAGATCATATTTGTGCTTCTAAAGTGGCATCCAATTATGGTCTACATCATGAAGCAGTTTCTAAGTGAACAAACTGGAGTCCTTTCAGACAACAGTCAGTCTGAATGAAGAAAATCCCTGAAATGTGTAAAACACCATGTCCTCAGCATCAGCTCTTTTCCTTTGGTGATCCTCTCCTATTGGCCTGCACTGCTCCCTGATGTAGAAGTAACCACAACATACTTTATGGCTACATGTCTATTTTTGGATGACAAACAAACACGTTGTACTTCTACATACTACATGTTATAAGAATGTTGTTGGCTAGGAAACAAAAGGAAACGTGGTGGGGTTTTTTTGTTTGTTTTGTTTTGGGGTTTTTTTTGGTTTTTTTTGTTGTTGTTTGGGTTTTTTTAATTAATAATATCTATAATTCAATTACATCTTTTCTGATTTCTGCAATCTTTAGTTCTTTATAATGCTCCTGTACATTATCATGGCATATTGGTGTGTATTTCAAAGCAAAGAACAGTTGGTAAAATTGTAAAATATTACGAGAGTTATTCTTAGCCTATTTTGCACTTCCATCACACACACGTATGAAAGTCCATGCCGGAATACATCTAACATCCTAACTTGTTATTGTGACCCTGACAGAGGATATTTAGGGACGTGGATAAAAACAAGGGAATAATATAGTGATTCTGCTTCTTGTTATTCTAAATTGCCAAAGTCCTGCCCTCCCTTCCAGTTGGATCTATACCATCTCTTCTCTTACACTGATTTTCGTGTTTGCCTGATCCTGCACTGAGCCATTTCAATGCTCTAATCTGTTGTGAAACTATTGATATTATTTTGCTAAAATAGTTTTTTGCTGGAGAATGTACTGAAATGGTTCAACAGAGTTGGAATGTCACTACAGTTGCTGAAAGTCAAGGAGAGGCAATGGCAGACCCATGGTAGCTAGAATTAAATTAACTTCAGCTGCCATAGAACCAAATCTGATAAAAGATTTTTTTTTTTTCCCCTGGCACTTATTCCACACCTAGGAGATGGTAACTAAACCTCATTATGTGTTTTGGTAAGTATGTTTTCTGACGTCTTCTGTAGGTATAATGTGTTCCATTAAAAGCTTAATTCCAAAAGCATAATAAAAATATTATTTCAAATTAAACATTTTTTTTTTTTTGGTGAAAAATAAGTATTAGATAAGGAGAATAATAGGTGAGATGACAATATGGAGCCTATAACAGCAGCTTTCAGAATATATTGAAATAACACCACTCTATCTCCTATTAGAACTATGCAAATAAACTTATCTCCATACCATGGAAAAATTAAAATTACAGAAATTTCTCTTTGCTCCAACTGGGAACAGTGTCAAAAAATATCTAGGTTTTTCACAAAAGAGAACAGGGCCCCATTGGGTCAGTCAGCTTTTGAATCACTGGTTTATTAGCCCTAAGATAACCCAGGTGAATCACTTAACTGAAGACATTGACTCAAAGACTGGATTGACCTGTGAGCGAGCAAGAAACTTGCTTGGGTCATAAAAGAACATTGTTTAAAGGATTACACACTGGACCAAGAAGATAAAATCACTGCTATCTAATTCTGACTGTGACATAATCTACCCATGGTTTTGGTGGAAGAAGAGTTTGGTACTAATTTCCCATTTTAGAACTGGATTAGAATTACCTACCAACCTTATAAAAATCCAGAAAGTCAAATAGGCCTGTGATGCTATCACCTTTCATAAAGTCATGCTTCAAATCTCTATAGAATGCACCTGGAAACTTTCTATAGCTTGAGGCTTCACCTAACAGAGCAGTTACTACAGGGCCCTCATCATCCTCTCACAATTAAAAAAATGCATAAAATCCCATCCTATGGCTATCTTCAATAGCAAATTACTTGACTGCATCTGAAGAGATGGAATAGGAACAGTAAAAACAACAACTGAAGAGGAAAGGATAGGAATGGTGGATTCCTTGTCACTGCCATTACCTATCCTCATTTGCTCCATCTTGAATAAATAGTACAATTCTATGTCCAGACCCCATATGTCCTACAGTCCTGTATATGTTTGCCCATCTGCTACATTTTAAGTTTGAAGAACCAAGTGGTAGAATTGAATACTGAACCACTGGGAAAAGCCATTATCTATTAAAAGAAAAAGCTGTGAAATCAGAAACCCCTGAAATAGATTAAGAAACTGCTTAAAAAGGTACTACATATTTTATTCTCTTTATCACGAATTTATATATTAAACACAACAAAAGTAACTTGAGCTTGAAATGAACAAAAACTTTGTATCTAAACAGTTAAAGAAGTGTCATTTTCTCTCCAACTTCATGTGTGACTCACTTCCAAAACCCCCCAAAATTAGAAGAATGATGGATCTGAAAGTGAGATGACACTAACATCTAGATGTAAAGTTATTCCCCCCAAGTTCACCTCTTTCTAAACATAAAAGGACTGGTTTTAATTGTGAAATTCTTTTGCATCACTTGACAAAGTAAGTTTATCCACTGTTGTTCAGTTTGAAAATTACTGTCGAAATATTTATAAAGCATTTAGTAGTTGCTTACTTAGGAACTTTTCCTTATCTGTCTCAAACAGATAGCAAATCTCACTTGTAGGAAATAATTCCTGGTATGCTATAACCACAAAATTCAGATAAAATATTTCAAACACTATTCATAGAAATAGGAAACCTTTTATGAAACCTGATGATTTTTAAAGGAAAAAATAATGTTATTTTAACCAATATAAGAATATGAATAAATCCAACTGCTCCAAAGTGTATTTTATTTCCTTTTCAAATTTTTTAAGGTTCAAGTTCAAGCCACTACATTTCTGTTATCACTTTGACCATTAAGCCACAGAATTGAAGGCCTTCAACTCATTATGAGAGTTATATACATGTTTGTTCTGGCTGTAAGCAATAAATTGTGAAATCTTGCATTTTTGTAATAAACTAGGAAAAACCCCAATATTTACCAATAACAGGATGAATTTTAAAGATTCCCCCCCAAACAATCTTTACATATATTACATATTTTTCTTTATTCAAATACTTTATGAATAATGTACTATGTTGGAAAGAAAACATTTCTGCTTTAACATAATTCAAAAAACCATGCCTGACTATAATTATCATCTGATGATTTCCCTGAAATCAATATATCCTTAGAGCCACAATTCACAGTAGAATTAACATTTGATATTTTTCTGATTTTTGTATGACTTACACTATTATGAATAATATTATCAATAACAGCAGAAATCACTCTTACATGAACTGATGTCACTGTCAAAGAGCCTTTCAACAAGCACTCAGAATCAGGTATTTACCACTTGACCATCTGTTTCTTCTGCAAATTACACCTTATACAAATATTAAACTGCCAGTGACAATATAGAGAACAGACTTAGTGTAGTTGATGTGTCACCACATTTACCTGTAGTTTAACCAGCTTTCAAAAAATGGTGTATCAGAAAGCATATGTGAAAAGCCTTTTTGTATATCTGAGTGTTCTCAGTTGACTTAGTGGGCTGTTGTAAGGTTTTTAGGAGAATCTTAAAATCTTAGGAGAATCAGCATTCTTAAAGCTTCTGTTCTCTACATAAGAGGTGTTCGGCCTCTATCTGTTAAAAATGTATCTCCATATAATACCTGAGTTATCTTCATGCTTGTTTCTTTATCTAGTCAATTGAAAGCCAGTCTAGCCCTTCAATTTATTTATTTCTTTGTTATCATTAAACAAACACAGAAACCCTACACACACAAGTCCTTCACTTCTGTTCCTTTCTTCTAGGCATATAAATGCAGCTTGTCAAGTTCTCGTTTGGGATGTAAAGTTTCACCTATATGAATATTTTTTCTACTTAGCATGTAAAATTGTCTTAGTTCTTTCAGATTCAAATCTACTACAAATGATCATGTAGGATACTACTGGAACAAAATAGGAGCAAAAAAGTTTGTTGGTATTGAGATTAGAATTCATGACATGACGCAATATCTATTCTATTGTATGGCAGCTTTTATTCCTTTCTCTCTGTGCTAATGTTGCTGATGAAGGTATGTATTAACCTGCTAAAAGATATCTATCTGTCCTTTTTGCAAGGACAACAGATCAATGGCTTTCTTTGATGTTAAATTCAAATCATTCCCTCAAAAGAGGAACCCTAGTAGGAAAAGAATAGTTGTTTAATTCAAATTGTATGCAGCTGAAAAGATTTTAACAATCTCTATTTGTCTGCTCTGCATATAGTTAAAAAAATCCCTCTAGGAGAGGTAAAATTTTCCTTGATGAAAAAGAGTCAGTTTTGTCTCATATCAGAATTCAAAATAGGATGCAAGTGAAAAGGACCTTTCACAGAATATGTCCTCACAGATATGGAGGTTGTGATTGTGGATGAACAGATATGTTTTTCATGGGTCATAATGATATTAATTTCATAGATTTTTATTCAAAATGCTTTTCGTATTTGCAAATGTAGGGTTAATAAGCAACTTTTTGTAGTCATCCATATTCTCTAGTTTTTTTTCCAGTCCCCATAAGACACCCCACCTAGACTTATTGTTTGTTTGCAAAGTCTCAAAAAAAGGTAGTGATAAAATTTTATTATGTTAATAATTTCAACACAGCTGGAAGACATATTGTCTGTTACTGATGTCTACTAAATCTTCATGGAAATATATTAAATCTTGACCAGAACATGTGAAAGATTTAAACAAACAACTTTGAACTTTCCACTCTGTGGGCTCCTATTACCATTTCTATGTATTGAATATAGCTATTTTTTCTAATGCTGAAGCTCTTAATGTAGCATCTTTAATCCATACAGCATTGTTACTATGAGTTAAATTAATCTGTCCCACATTCAGGGCAGGGAGAATTTTGTGGTCTCTTTGGGGTCTGGAAGATATGGGGGACCCTTTTGCTAATTTTTTTTTTTTTTTTTTTTTTTTAAGTCCTCAAAATGAAGTTATAATCATCTTCATACTTGTTTGGCAATCATATGTTGATTTTCGTTAATCTTCAGTGACAAGTCTCATGCTTTTCTTTAATAATTCCTCCATTTATGTGTGCTGTGACTTAAGAAATGGCTTTAAATTGATTTAATCACTCTCTGCCTTTTCTGAAGCCTTCTCTTCTTTTGCTAAAATTGCTGAATTTTCTTCAGAAGTATCTGAAGTTAATGAACTGTGAGTTCTACCATCATTTTTTAAAAGACTATTTGGGCAGGAGTTGATACTCACTGTTTGGACATCATGATGCCTCAAATATGTGGTGAAGTAGAGCTAGATTAACTTTTCATACTGAGCAGGGACTGGAATGACAGTATCTAGGTTCAACAGGGAGTACCCTAATCTGGCTATTTTTATCTTCTTTCTTGTGTATTTTGTATACACATAGTTCCGCCAAACTTCAACAGTTTCAACATCTACTACAACACACTGTGGTTCTAGAACCCTTGATAATATTAAATTCTTACTAAACCAAAAACCTTTTCTTTTTGCACCACCCTGAAAATGTTCGCATCCTATTTGCTCTGAAAGTCCAACGGCCAGTGTGTGACATTGGTTCCACTTCTTTTCTAGCTGGCATATCCAGGCCATATCCTATCAAGTCCATGTAAAGAACATAATCTGAAAATATCTGTTGCTGTTCTTCTAGCCCACTTTTAGTACTCTGATAAAAATACATAAGTAACTTGGATTTTGCACTCTCAGTATCTCTCCTCCGGGAAAAATCTAATACCCACACAGAGATTTTTTTTCAACAGAGCTCAGACTACTTTAAAGAAAGGCCAATATTGTTATTTTAGCGGTGAGATCCAAAAATATTTCCAGTCCTGCCACCAGCCTTTTGCATTAGAAAGTCAGCAGTTCCCAGACCGAGGCCAGTCATAGTCACGCCACTATCAATGGCACCAAAAATGATGACAGCAGTATACACATTGGCAACAGCTCCAGCTGCCTCCTAAATTACAATGTGAGAAATTCTGATTTTCTTTCTTTTTTTTTTTTTTTTTTTTTTTTCCCCACAGAAATTTTCATGGTTATGATGGTTAAACATTAAAACAGGTTGCCCAGCAAGCTTATGGAATCTCCACCCATTAGAGATACTTGACTGGGGATAGGGCTCTGAGCAACCTGGTAGACCTTTAAAGTTGGATCTAAATAAGAGTTTGGCCCTGCTTTGAGCAGTGAGATGAACTGAATAATTTCTAGAGGTCCCTTCCAAATTAAATTATGCTATGATTTTGCTATATTTCTTGCTTAAAAGTCTATGCCTCCCTAAATAAATGAGCCACACTCATCCTGTAAGGTTTTTATTCTCTCTCAATTTGTTTCAATTCTTCTAATGCTCTTAAAAGTCATTGCACTTATTCTTCTCTCTGGCAATCTCCACTGGTATTCTTTTGTTGGATCTGTGCTGTCATTGAACCTTTTCAAGAAAGGCTTTGGATAAATTGGCTTTTGCTAGTACCACTATGCTCATCTTTTCTTGGTCCTTCTATTACTCCATTCACTGCCTCTTCTGTCCAAACCAGATTTCTTCTTCATGGTGCATAAGAAGAGAACGAGAAATAAATTGAAACAAGACAGCTTCTACCAGGTTGCCTTGAGAGAGCTTGTCCAGATTCCATCCTTTGAGATTTTCAAGACCTGACTAGGTAAAGCCCCTGTCAACCTGGTCTAATCTGATTCTGTTTTAAGCAGCAAGCTGAACCAGGGACCTCCTAAGACCCTTCCCAACCTGAATGATTCAATAATTCTATATTACATACTACACCATATATGTTATGTTTCCCCTACTCCAGTATCACTACATCTTCAGTGACAAGTCCCATGCTTTTCTTTAATAATTCCTTTAAACTTTATGGATTGAGTCTTTCAGCAGCTATCCATATGGAGTAAGGGGAAACAAAATGGTATGCTGAAAATATCTCAACTAGAAACTAGCCAAACAACATATCTGTCTGAACTGTGGTATCTAATCATGTCACAATAAACTCTTCAGACTAATGCTCTGGTTTTTTTCAGTCAAAACAAGAGATCAAACACAAGGGTATTGAGCCAAATTACTAGTACTAATGGCAATTTATATGAATAAACACACCATGAGCAGATGAGGTTAGGTAATGAATGAAAAAGTTACTTTCCTGTAACCGATTTTCTTTGTGGTGATTTGCTGATATGTATGTTGTAGGTGTTTATAAGACTGAGCAGTGAAATCCAGACAATTTTTTGTGTCTGCAGTTTGCCTGCAGTGAGCTCTAGTTCTTTTTTAAATGTATGTCTGTCAATGATGCAGCACATGCTTTTTTCTTTTTCTTTTCAACCCTTGAATTTTAAGATTCTATCAAATTTGATAGAAAAGGGGCTGTGAATAACACATATAGTTGACATACTTTGAAGTCTGGTTTGCTACATGTCAAGTTTCAATTTGTGCTCCCTATGAGCCACTATTTAGTTGAAGAAGCATTCTATAATTCCTTGCTCTATATAGAGATGAGGGCAGTTCTTTCAAATACAAATTCATACTTGAAGGCTTTGGCAATGCTTGGTAAAATGTGAATAGTTTTGGGTATTGGTAGATGAAAAGTTCAGGGTAAAACTCTGCAGATCTCGGAGATAGAGACATTTTCTAATAATGACATCAAAGTGACTTAAGTTCCAGTGAAGGTTGCAATGGTGGCTGCAAGTGTCTGTAATTTTACAGGTTCTTATGCAGTTTGCGGTTTGAAGAGTCAGTTAGTGCAGTAACAAAGCCAATCATGTACAAACCTCAACTTTAAATATGGAATTTGAATATGGAATGAAGCAACACATATAAAGACTTGAGGTGTACACAGAATCTAGCAATAAGGTTTGCAGATAGGGTGAATACCTTTTATTAGATAAATTGGTATAACTGGCAAAATCAAAACAGAAGCCCTCCTTCAGGTCTGTAATAGCAACTGCAATTTCAGAATTCAACAGAAATTACAAATAATTGTTGACAACTTAGTTTGATATAGATCAGTTGCACCATCTTGGAAAGAAGAAAAGAGTTGGATAATAGTGAGGTAAAGATGTGGAAGACAGGTGAGCAGTAACTATTATTTAGTTATCAGACCTACTACCATTTTAAGAAGGAATTAATTTTCAGTAATACAGTACTTGACAGTTCAGCTATCAGCTGAGAGCAACTAATAATGACACTGATGGAAGTCAGAATAAAGTAAGCACTGCAGCTAATCAAAGCACAGAAGGAAGTCATACAACTAAACTAAAAAAAGGATATATTTATAATGTCTTTACTAGTTTATTTCAAAAATTAGTGCCTTAGAACCCTAGAAACAGTGAAGTAGGATCATAGCAATCAAACAGAATGTATCAATCTAGGACATTTGCTGACACAAGAAAATACAAAGCTTTTGTTATTAAAAAGCTTCAATATTTTGTAGCTTCCAAAACAGGTAATAAAGCTACAGGTGCATTACCAGCCTCAATAAAACTCATCGGTTTTTTAAGACTAACAAGATCATAAAAAAACCCTAGATGAGCTACACATAAATGAGTAACCTAGTATCAATCATTTCTTCTGCTATCAGGAAAAAGGTAAGGGCAGATCATACATTTATTTTTCTTCAGAATATACAATATTTTTATGGTAAAAATATATGTCTGTATTTATAATTTGAGTATCATTGAAACATATTTCAAAAATAAATAATGGTTTTGTGTTTTAAAAAATGATAATAATTCAGAACCAACTAAAATGGGTTCCACTAAATGAAAGTTTTCCCACCAGCTGAGGCATTTTTTTCATAAGGGTGGAACTTACTTCTAAACGAAACAAGCAGAACACTTCATAACTGTCTTTCCTTCACCGAATACATTTCCTCAGACATAGACAGATGCAGAAAGCATGAAAACTTTGATGGGAATTTTGAAATGTCATAACTTATTCAAAACAATAAAGTATTTTAATATTAATGTTAATGATGTTCTAACTGTGAAGAATACATTTACCTGCTGATGATTTTACTGATTCCAAATATGTAGCTCAAATTTTCTATCCTTATTTTCATATTGAATTCTCTAGAAACCTATATGGAAATGGTTTCTAATAATGTGTATGGACAACATTTACATTTCCAGGACACTTTCTTTATGTGAAAAAGAACTCTAGTTCAATGAAAAATTATTTGCTATCCAGCTGACTAACAATAGATCTCTTGGTGAATTTATGTGATTACTGAAAACAATCAAAATATTCAGCTGATCAAATATTACATTTTGCATTTTATATGCCAAAGTACTTGCAATCTCACATTTTATTGTACAGTATGAAACAGTCATAGTCTTAAGTTCCTCTTTGAAGTTCTGAGTACAATGTTTCTACTCCGCATTGTATTTTCTTTTTCAAAAGAAATTATGGTCTTCTGCTAGGCAGTTACTGTGTTGACTAAGAGGGATTGAATACACTATTTAGAAGGCTCACCTAATTGAAACTGTGTTTTAGTATAAAACCAAATATTCACATGAAAAATTCATTGCCAAGTTGCTGAAAATATTTACACAACAAATCGGTACAATCAATAAGATTGAGGGAATTCAGATATTCTCATAAACACTTTTGGAACAGTAGAAGGTAAACTCATTTAAACTCATTGAGTGAATTACTTGCTAAGTATTTTCTTTATTCCAGAAAAAAAATGAGGCTCTAATATCTCAAGTTTATGTAATCAGTCACCTTTTACTTTATATTTATCAATCAAAAGTACTTCCACCTAGTAATGACACAAGGAAGAAACTAATTATATGGTTACTGGCAAGAACACAGCTTTCAAAAATCTCAGCAAAAGATGCTTCAGAGGATTATAAAACATTGCCACAAAAAGAAACCCTAAAGATGTACAGGCAGAACACGCAATCAGTTACAAAAACTAATTTCCTAAATTAATCCAGACTGTAACTGGCATAATAAAAACACTGATGTCAGAAACTTAAATTTGCAATAATAAAGGGACTTAGAGAGGATTAAAGAGGATATAAGAGATTATCAGACTAATTACAGCTGATATGGGTACAAATCAGATATCAGAGGCCATATTGCATAACCCTTAGATGTGTCTTCTTTAGAAACATCAAGTCCTAATATCTCAAAAAATAAACAGAAAAATGTATATTCATAATAAAGACCAGTATTTTGAAAGCCTAGTAATTTAAATAGAATGATAGAATTATAGAATCATTTGGTTGGAAGAGACCTTTAAGATCCTCGAGGCCAACCATACCTGCCCACTACTAAACCGTATCTCCACCCATCTTTTAAACACCTGCAGGGATGGTGACTCAACCACTTCCCTGGGCAGCCTGTTCCAGTGCCTGACAGCCCTTTGTCAGTTGTAGAGGGTGATAAGGTCTCCCCTCAGCCTCCTCTTCTCCATGCTAAACAAGCTGAATTTCCTCAGCCGCTCCTCATAAACCTTATTCTCTAGACCCTTCACCAGCTTTGTTGCCTGTCTCTGGACCCACTCCAGCACCTCAATGTCCTTCCTGTAGTGAGGGGCCCAAAAATCAATACAGTATTCAAGGTGCAGCCTCCCGAGTGCCGAGTACAGGGAGAGGATGACCTCCCTGGTCCTGCTAGTCACACTATTTCTGATACAAGCCAGGATGCCGTTGACCTTCTTGGCCATTTTCCGCCAAGCAGCTTCCCAGCCACACCTCCCCAGGCCTGTAGCGTTGCCTGGGGTTGCAGTCACCCAAGTGCAGGGCTCAGCACTTGGCCTTGTTGAAGCTCATACAATTGGCCTCAGCTCATCGATCCTGCTTGTCGGGGTCCCTCTGAAGAGCCTCCCTACCTTCAAGCAGAGCAACACTCCCACCTAGCTTCACATAATCTGCAAACTTACTGAGGGCGCACTCAATCCCCTCATCCAGGTTGTTGATAAAGATGTTAAATAGAACTGGCTGCAACACTAAGCCCTGGGGAACACTGCTTGTGACTGGATTTAACTGGATTTAACTCTGTTTACCACAAATCTCTGGGCCCGGCCATCCAGCCAGTTCTTTACCCAACGAAGAGTATGCCTGTCCAGGCCATGAGCAGCCAGTTTCTCCAGGAGAAAGCTGTGGGAAACAGTGTCAAAGGCTTGACTAAAGTCTAGGTAGACTACATCCACTGCCGTTCCCTCATCCACTAAGTGGGTCACCTTGTCATAGAAGGAGATCAGGCTAGTCAAGTAGGACCTGCCTTTCATAAACCCCTGCTGACTGGGCTCGATCACCTGGACATCCTGGATGTGCTTTGTGATGGCACTCAGGATGATTTACTCCATGACCTTCACTGACACCAAGGTCAGACTGAGTTGCTCCTTATTGCTCCTTTGTGCAATATGTGAACATACATACTGAATGTCTCCAAACATTTATGTTCATCTTTCACATCTAGAAATTAATTTTCAATACTGTCATAGGAACAGGAATATCATTCAAAATAGGATTTTTTTTTTAGCAGGTTATATACACTAGAGCAAATTCTCCATTACTTTTTGAAGATTAAACTTTTAAAAGATATCTTTTGTGTGATATGGACAAGACAATAGTACAGGAGCTGAATATGATATAAGATGATACACTTTTCAGAAGACAGCTTCTGTGCAATGCTGACTTAACTATCCACCTAGCGTTTAGCAATAAGTAACATAACACTACTACATAACAATTTGCAACTATGAAAAAATGCTGTCAAATAATCTCAAAATGGAAACACCCTCCCCCCAAAAATTAAAGAAAAGCAATTAATTTCTCACCTTTCTTCTGTCACCAAACCAGATCAGAAAGATTGTTAAGGTATATGCAAATCAATAGTGGAAGGAAAAACTCTCCTTGTCATAAGGATTTCATTGGTCTGGATAGTTCTTTGAGCCTTTCTGACAGTTGGCACATTCAATTTTAAGAAAGGACTTGCTTAAAGTAAACAAGAATGCAATCATGTATGTGCCATAAGAGCACATACCTTGAAAAAACAGAACACCATTAAACAAAAGCAATTTTGCCATGTTAGTCTATAGGACACAAAATGCTTACAAGTCAGAAGGTACCTATATCTTAGGAAGATTTTTTCTAAGAAGCTGAAATAATCTGCAATACTACAGATCTCTGACAAAGAGGAACAAAGAGGAACAAAACGTACAGTGTTATGTTAACCATGTTGAAGTTAAATGCAAGTTGAAATGTAGATGTAGATTCTAGTTTCCAAAATCAAGAATGAGTCTGGAGAATCTGGTTAAGATCTAAGCTAGTTATAAAATGATAAGACACATAAAAGATTCTCAAATCTCAGACTTCAAAAATTATGGCAGATGCTTTTGTAACTAGGGTGCAATGTTGATTCCTTGTATACAAAACTGGTATCAGATAAATTTAAACATACCTTCACAAAATCTGATGCCTTACACAAGAGCAGACCTAAAACAAACCAGAAGTTAACAATTTTCATATCAATTTTCTCATTCAGATAGAACAGTGCACACACCCAAACAACCCAGGCACTATCAAAACTAGAAAAGACAGAGAAACAAAAAATGGTATGATTTTACAATAAATACTTAAATGATAGAAATGCTCTAAGAATATACCACTGTGAATACTGGACATTTAACAAAGGTAAAATAATCTTTCAATGCTTTTGGTGATTGTTGTTAACATTGTAGTTAAGAAAATTATTGTCTTTATATGTTACAATGCTACTTTTGTTATTTGCACTAGTGGCAAAGAAGAGTCAGACACTTCTGATGAGACTTGGCTAATTTTCATGTATCATTTCAGGGGTAAGAGAAGAAATCTCTTGGACTTAAAGGAAAAAGGCAGCTTTGAAATTTAAAGACAAGAAGATAACACTGTCACCGAATAAATCTAGCACTCAGAGTAAATACAGAGACTGCAAGCTGACCAAAGATGACTTTATGAGAAAGCAAGCAAGCAAGGTTTTATGCCTTGCTAAACTTAAACTATCAAGATAAAATATGTCTTTTCAAATATAACATTCTTAAGTTAATTCCTCTTAAAGAACAATACAAATAATTCAATATTTTAACATTTTTCAAAATGTAGATGGAATAGCAAATGAAGTAAGATCCTATACTTTAAATATGTAGGACTGATTCCTAGTAAATTCCTTGCATTCAGAGGAGAGTTAGACAGTAGACGTAGAATAATCTGTGGCACCGAATCATACTGATTCGCATATACTAAACAGTTATTTCATAAACTATTGCTAAACTTTGGTTGCACAGTCATTGCTAAAAATTTATATCTTCCCTAGGATAAGCTGAATCACACCATAGGCAGGCAGAGCTGATGATAATTTTTCTATGTCAGTACTATGGATACCTCATTTTTTTCTCACCTCATTTTTTGGTATACATCTACATTTGTCAAGATGAACGTATTGGGATCCTTGTGGAAGACATTGCATTCAAGGAGTTAGTGATCTCAGCAAACCATGTCTGCTCTATAGGGCCTTATACTTCAGGCTTAAGAAGCCCATATGTTAGTACGCTTATGCCACCATAAGGGAATCTGCTGGAGTATTAAGAAGCCCGTATGTTAGTATGCTTATGCCACCATAAGGGAATCTGCTGGAGTGGCCCATGCCTGCTTGTGCTGTGTGTTGATCAATGGTATGACAGAGATAACATTCCAACCTACACAAAATAAAAGTCACAGCGGTATGAGTGGGAAGAGGAAATTCTCCAAAGACATATCCTGTGCAGCATGCTATGGGAAAATCCATCTGGGGGTCAGTCCAATGCTGCACAAAAGGAGGGTTCCTGGCATATGAAAGGATGCAAGACTTCCTTGCTATTTATATTAATCTTATTCTGTCTTATTAAAATAGCTATTTTATTACATCCTTTGTTGTTGTCAGGCCCTTCTTACTGAGATCCAGAAAGAACCATATAATCTCTCCCTGCCCCTCCCAGAGGTTGCAGAACAACAATTCTCATCCCAAGGGTCATTAGCAGACAACTAGATTATCAAAATCAAGAGTGCCTACAAAAAAAAAAAAAAAACCACAACACCCAAACCAAAACCCCACTACATTCAATCATCAATTTTCTTTAGATCACCGTCAAACAGAATCTACTACCTAAAGAATCTGGCATACATTTCCAAAGAAGTTTACATATATTTTTAAAAATTAAAAAAAACCAAACCACACACACAAAAAAAACCCCAACAAAACAAAACACAGTAGGTACAGTTAGCCAATAGGATTGTAAAAGTCAGTGCCAAAGAATATGGTTCCAAGCTAATTTTTTTGTGAGTTTTTCCAGTTCTAGCAGGTTACAGGTAAGAAGACAAGTGAATGAACTCATAAAGCTATAGGTTCTGTGGAGATAAAACCTTAATTGACTAACTGCACAGTGAATTCTGAACATCCAAAATTAGAACAATGACAGGTAAAACATTTTCAAAACTACTGAAAATGTCAACATCTAAAATCTTGACAATAACTACAGCCCAGTGACAAAACAGCTTAAATTTTGGTCAAATAAAGGTTCAGCTTGCTTAGAAGTGATGTACAAAGAAATTATTCCTCAATAACTTTAATATTTTCATATTTTTTCCTACTTGTCTCCTTTTTTTAGGAGAGAAAAGGAAGAGAAAGATTATTGTCCAGCAGGGCAATGTATAAACTGGATTAGACAAAACTGCAGACAAATGGAATGAGAGTAACACAATCTTGCACAAGGACAAAGACTAAATGCCATCTTCACTGACGTCATTTACATTTAACTGTATGCATGAATCTCACCACACTAGCTGATGAACTAGATAACCTTTCCATGCATGATCTTATTTCGGCTAATAATACAGAATCTAGTTTTCAGAAGTGTTCAAAGCAATGCTTCACATATTTTATCCTTTCTTATTCATTATCTTTTCACAAAAACTTTAAATGTTTCATCAAAATGGAAATATAATCTGTTACCAATTATCATTGTGATACATATATTTTCTTAGCTTTTCTGTAGTTTGCTGAGAATATTCTTCCAGAATATTCCTCCATGCTCTCTAGTCTTCTGCTTCAGTGAAATAATTACCTTCAAATATTTCTATCAATCACACGCACAGGATACATTTAAGATTTTTAAAGGAACAGATACAAACAGTAACCTTGAGTTCTCGTTTCAATTCGTGTTGTACAGTGCCATCAACACATTCTCTTCTAGTGATAATGTGATATGAATCTGCACTAACACCATTAAGAATAGTACAGTCATAGATATTTATCAAAGATTTAGAAGCTATATAGACAAGGCAATCTCAGAAAACAAGTCATCCTTTCTCTGGCTTGCTTTGCTTTTACTTGTAGGAAGAAGCTGATGCAGAAGGGAAATAACACCTTAGTGTTTCTGAATGCTAAGGAATAAACTCAGGAACACGACAGTAAAGAATATTTGATGTCAAGAAAGGAACTATTGTGAAAATTAAATACCTGACCACAAATCTTTACCCCAATACAAATGCAGTAGGAAGTTGCAACTAATTTGAAGAAAATCTTCCCCTAACATTGAAAAAGCTACAATTGTTTCTGAATCAGCAGTGTTGCAGGAATTATTACTGACTGTTGCAATCCATGGGACAGCATACCAGTGAAGCAGCCTGAAATGAGGTGTTCCAGTACACACACAAGGTTGAAGAATTGTGGTATGATTGGTTTGTGCCTTGTCTTCTCCTACACCTTCATTGATTCATTAGTTTCATGGGGCTTTCTGTACCCACAGAGGGAGGAAGGAAGCATGGAATATTGCAATATTATTGCAATATAAACCCGGAAAATTATTAAAGACATCATATTTAATGAATAATAAACTACAGTTTACTGGAAAAATACAAGAACTATAAATGCTCAGTGTGGGGTTTTTGGGCTTTGTTTTTTGGGTTTTTTTGGTTTTTTAAAACTGCTCAGGAAAAGGATAGCAATACTATTATGCTAGAAAGGAAGAATAGCTAACTTGGGATTATTCCCAAAAATCTAATCAGGACTGGGAGATAAAAATAAAAACTAACAAAATAAACAGATTAAAATTCTTCTAATAAAAGTATTTTTAAAAAAAAAGATAAGAGCCTTAACTCGAATGATAGCAATATTAGAGAAAATACTGAGAACATTAACCTATTGAGAAAGAGATGATTTGCTAACAAAACAGTTGAAACAGGTTTTAATAATTTATCCACAAAAAAGTAAACATGACAGGTACAAAACAAATTAAATTCATGTCAATGTAATAACTTTTCCTGCTTCTAGTTAATGACATCATTGAAAATATTGTACGGTGTCCAACACACTGGTTTATGTAGCCTAGTACATTAGCACTGGAAAAAAATGAAAAGGGAAGTATTTAACTAGATAATGAAAACTACAGAGAGTAAATTATGAAGATATAAACAGTATACATTATACTGTAAACTGTATCACCAAAGAAATATGATGAATGTAGAATTTTGTGCATGTGTGTGTGAGAAAGAGACAGAAGGGGAGAGAGTGTATGCACACAGCCTAAACATTTCTGTCCAATACATCTGAATGGAACACCCAGTAAAAATTGAATTATTACAAATAAGAAAAAAGAATCAATAACCCACTAGAGGATAAAGGAACAACTCATGATAAATATCATGGGTTTAATAAAGAACTAATCCTAATAGACTTTTTTTTAAAAAAAAAATAAATTTAGATGTGATTACAGAAAAGCCTACACTGTGCCTTAACTCCAGTGCTTGAAGTAGGAAATCATGTCTGCCAGTGTTTCTTTGAGGGATCCCTGTCAAGTGCAGACTTCAATAGGATCATAGGATTGTCAAGGTTGGAAA
>KL275025.1:0-21820 GCA_000699545.1 Podiceps cristatus
TTCCAACCCAAAACATTCTGTGATTCTAAGAGAGGAAATGGATTCCTGTTTGGGTTTATGTGCTTACTTTTGATGGGTTTCTCCGTGTGGTGTATTCTCTTACTTGTTCAGTGACTAAAAGTTCCTTGCATTAGACTCAGTTGGACCTTTTTAACTAAAATGGTTTTGAAACTTTTCATCTTTTTAGAATTCTTGTGGGACACAATATGGGTTTGTTTTATAAAAAATTACAGTAGTTCACTGTTGAATGTAAGTAAAGTTGGTCTTGTAATTTTCACTTAAATACCATATAAATATTTTGAAACACATGGAGAACATCCCATAATCCCAATTTTTTCCTCGCTCTGATGCTTCCATTCTTCCATCTCTTGATCTGGAAAGGCATCTAATCATGACCTAGGTTTGATTATGGCTTGTCTTTCTGATACTTTATTTTGCAGGCTCTTTTAGGCTCTTTTGGGAAAAGTTCTGTTTCCTCCTACAGTCTTTGAACTAATATTTTAACTATTCCTGTAAGAGAAGTTTGTTTGATCACTTATCTTCTGTGTGATTA
Organism: Podiceps cristatus; assembly: GCA_000699545.1. Lineage (NCBI taxonomy): Eukaryota > Metazoa > Chordata > Aves > Podicipediformes > Podicipedidae > Podiceps > Podiceps cristatus. Next base: position 554 of record KL275025.1, read on the forward strand.
GAAATGGTTTTATTCTACAAAGCATCCTCTTTCCTCATGAAAACAGCTACTGTTACTCATGACAAGAAGATTTGAGTCCTTTTATCGTGCAGATATTAATCAGACTTCTGGTGTTTGGGATGAAGTACAACTGCCAAACTTTTTGCTTCTGGTTAGTATGATAGCAGGTCCCTCCATTTATTTCATGATACTTTTCTTAAATATTTAATTGTTGGGTGACATTGTAGCTGTCTTCAGCTGTGTATTTTTTGTTTGAACATCTCATACAGCATAGCTGAAACTTTGATCATATTTTGCTAAATTAATTGTTACTGAAATCATGGAGACAAATACTATTTTCTAGGAAATACTGTATCAAACCACATTGTAAGAAAGAAATACTGAGATGTCAAAGATGTGAGATATGCCTAGCTTATCCAGAGAAACTTGGCATAGTGTGTCCTATGGTAAGGTTGTGCTTTGTTTGTTGACTTGCTGGATCTGAAACACAGGCATATATAACACCAAAGGCTCTATTTAGTTTCTGAAGCCTGTACTTCTCTAATTTAAATCTGTGGCTTAATGTTTGCCTGCAAGAAATACATGCATCCATACCATATTAGCTTCTTTACATAGATATTGCGGTCTCTGGAATATAGAAATAGTTGTACTGTGTTTTCTGAAAACATGGCATTAATTCTGTTGCATTTCTGAAATTGCAATTGTAGGACAAGGTTAGTTATTTCTAGTAATTATAATGTTAATTTTTATAATAGTTTGTACAAGTTTTATAGGTTTGCTTTCATTTCCATCAGATTGTGAGTCAAATGTTCTGTATTTATCTTCTGATACTGTTTAAATTATCTGCAGCTATGCGTGAGGAATGGTAATCTACATAATTACAAATGAAAACTGCAACTGGTGTCAGCATTCAAGTTAGATACATGTTGATTTTAATGTTTTATAGTCTAAATCAACAATAACTGGGAAATGGCTATAACAAAGCTTCTGATGTCTTCCTATTCTTACCATTTTAATGGAAATGTTATAATGTTATGAGTCAGAACTCAGAATTAAAATGATATTGATGCATTTTATCAGATACTGGTACAACAATGAAGTGTTTGTTGTTAATTTCTCTGAGGAAGAAGCATTTAAAAATCATATTTCATTAAACCTAAGTTAAGGAATAAATACAAAATGTAACTGTCAGCTAAACAGATTAGGAAGACCTTTGTTGACTTAAAAATACTATTTTTAACAGTCAAAAAAGTGCATTATGTTCTTTGTAAATTATTATTAATTCCTATTAACTGCTTTTTCCCTAAGCTGTTCATGAATAAATTACTCTTACAGGAATTTTTACTTGGGTCTTTTAGGTTCTTGTCATTCACCAGAATCAATACACCTTTTGTTCCCCTTCATTCTGAACGTGTGGTGTATTATAGAATGAACTTTGTTGGTTTAGTCCCTGTGGTGCAAAATCAAGCCTATTTCTCTCAGACCAGCTTTGTAAAATGAACTCTGTGGCTTTAATTTTAGAAGATGAGAAAAAACTTCTTTTAAAATAATACAGACTTGAAGTAGTTGTGAGTTTAGTAACAAGGAAAAGTGATTTACTTCTTGCAGTTGAATAACAATAGGTATTTTAAAAGTTACGGTTTCTAGTTTTTGTTTTGTCTAGATATTACTTATCTTGGAAGGCTTATTGTCACTTTAGAAAATGTCCATTCACATGTTTATAGATGTAAGGAAGAACTGTGTACACGCAGAGCTGACTAGTTTGACGTAGCTATTGGGATAGGGGGGTGGGGAGGGAGACACTACTGCCGCCCCCCCTGCTTCCTCCCCCAGCCCCTTAAAAGCTCATCTTAATATTAAAGTAGTAAAGCATTTTTTCTCATTCACAAAGACCTTAAGTAACTTGTCCTTAATACACCTGTGTTGTCTTTCTTTGTATTCAGGGAAGCAGTGTTTCTTAGTCCTGCGTCAGCAGCAGTTTAATATCCAGGCTCTTGTGGCTGTGGGACAGCATGCGAGCAAGCAGATGGTAAAGTTTGCTGCCAAGTAAGTAAGCAATTATATCCTGTTGTCAGAGTAAACAATGGTGGGAACCAGGACTCCCAGGGGTTGGGACCATTTTCACACATTAACATCAATGCTTCGTTTGTTTTAAAATGTAGTTAGTTAAATTGTCAGCTCACTATTGCGTTGAATACATTACACTGACAAAAGATAAAATAGAGAACAGGCTTGAAATTCATTCTGAACTGCTGAAGCAGCATTCTCTCGCCGTAGACAACCTACATTTACTTTCAAGCTAGCTAACAAAAAGTCTGGCAAGCTGAGCTTAGTGGGACACTTCATTTTGCGTGTGGTGTTTGTGTGTGTTTGCACATGTTCAGGGTTTTTCTTCTACAAGAGGTGCAGTGTAGTAATACATTTTATAGCTAGAACTGATGTGAAGACATTCCATATTACAAGTGGCTACTGAGTTGAAGAAATTAAGAGTTGCTTCTGTGCACTGAATTAATATTATTTACACCTTATTTTTGGCAGTAGAATGTTTAATGAGGGATTTAAGTTACTTTTAAAAATATTTTTTAGGGGTGTAATGGACTTGCCAAGTAAATGTTTGTTGCAGCAATTTAAACTGAGTTATTTGGTTTGTTTTAAAAAATTACATTCCCCTGCTGCTTGCCTCAAGATTATGCTTTCAGGTTGTCCAGTACTAAATATGCTTTCATGACAAAGGTGTTTTATAGTAGAGCTTTTAATCATGTATATCTACTTGTTCACAAATAGAAATGTGGATCAGTTTGGTGCAATAATATGTTTAACATGTGGCACTTGAGTTGCTTCTGTGTAGTTCTTGGCACTACTCTCATGCCTGGGAAGGGAGCCCCCACTAATTAGCTGCAAAAGTACTACAGCTTTCAATATGTCAGGGAGAGGAGGGATTCATTATAGTATAGACTTCCAGAAGCCAAGTTAAGAAGGTTAGGATAATGCTTCTGCTGATGAGGTTCAAGGCAACGGGAAAACAGAACCAGCAGTGTTTGTTGTTTGGCGGTGCTTAGTGTTGGCAGTGCCAGTGTGAAGCATGCTGTTTACAGGTGTTTACGAGCCAAAGTGAAGTGTTCTGTTTCTTCATGAAATAGTTTGTTCTCTCGGGTGCTTAGAATCTTTGAAAAGAATTAAGTGTATAATCTCCTCATTCCCCAGTTCCTCTCCTTCTAACCAACCGTGTGCCTTGACAACTTGTGCTACAGAACAGTGAAACAACTCTTATAGTTCTCAAGTTCTCCTGTTCTCAAGTTCTCTCCAACATCACTTGAATTCAGTTTTCTTCATGTTTCTTTCCTCCATAACTGAATTTCTTACATTTCATGAGTGGCAGAACTTAGTGGTTAGGAGCTCATGAGAGGGAAGTTGATTCTTATTCTTCTACGTGCTGACTCTGCCACTTGTGAGCCTCCCGTGACTTTTTTTTTTGTTTGTTTATCTTTTGTTTTACTCAGTTTTCTGTCAGGTTAGTGATTTAAACTAGGTCATGGAGGTCCAGAGCTAACAAGGAGTGGTAAATGGTAGAAAAGGGTATCTAGAAAAAAGTAGAGGGCAAAACTCCTTTCTCTTCTGGCAGCAGCGAGCTGTTAAGTCAGATGGAACCTCATCCTTAGGTTCTTTCCAACTGTCTGTCATCTTCCCACTTTTCTTCATGTGACAGACCCGATTTCCTCTGAGTAGCCAGACTCATGATGTTTGTACTGTGTTTTGGCTTTTCTTTCTGCTCCTTTTTTGTGATAGCATTCGCTAGCTAAATCCTCAGCTTCTCTACATCATGCATGTGTTATTGTGTTTCTGAAGTGCTTACTTGCTTATCATCATGTGCTTTGAATGCTAGAACTTTATCTGCTACAGCCTTGTGAGTTTTGTTTTGCAGATTTGCTTTTGTTTTTTAACACCATTAGTGCAATCACCTTCTCATTATTTCTTTCCACCAGCAAACCTATTTATTAACATCTTGCCATTTTCTCACTTTTTCTAATGTTTTATCTTCTACAATTGTGTCTGGTACCGCCACTGCAGCTGCCTTTTGGCCTTCAGAGGCTGCTGCTGTTCCCTGACTTCCGAGTGCACTTGCGGTCACTGTGTGAGTAGCACCTGAAGCACGGTAACAGTACGTGCCTTGTCTTCAGTCACTTCAGGACTAGTTTTCGCCTGCTGCGGAATGATGCCATTATTACTGGCAGATGAGGCTGGTCTTAGATGTCAAAAAATAACTATACTGTTTCTCTGCCTTTCTCAGTATCTTTTTTCGTCATCTTCTCTTGTTTCCTACACATTAAATGAGGAAACACATGTATTGAAGAGAACAGTTACCTTGAATACCTTACTTTTCAATTATATTTTTGAACTGAACTTTTTCCATAGTAGTCCTTCAACTTGATTCTTCATGTGCTTCTTTCTCATATTTTGATACTGGGTCCAAAACTTTCTTTTAAATAGTTTGTGAAATTCTGGAATCTTGGATTTTTGAGGAGGACCAATTAAATCATGAACATTTTTTTTTTGGTACAAATTTTCATAAATAATAAACAAACCAGTTCCTCTTTTAGATATTGGCACATGGAAACCAAGAACTTTCATAACCTTCTGTGGTCTAGCAACATTCATATACTAATTATCTCCAGTATCATAAGAACGTGAGTTCTTTGTTGTGAAAGATACTTCATACTGGTTTAACTCAGTATTGCAAAGAAATTTCTGTGAGTTTAACTATGAAAGGTTTCTAGTTGAACTTTCAAAAAATACATAGCAAACAACATAGAGTCAGTTGGGATACAGTGTTGGCAGCTGTGGAGTTCTTCCTATGTCTTTCATCAGAAAAAAATCATCCTGCAAGGGATGCTGTATAAGAGAAAAAAATCTCTTTCAGCCAGCAGAGGCACTAAGTGGTGCAATTAGTAATTTATCAACTTGCTTTTTTTTTTTTTCCCAGAAAGTATTGAGTGTGGTCAGCTTTTGTTTCTTTTCTTTCTCTCTTTCTCTCTTTCTCTCTCTTTCTCTCTTTCTCTCTCTTTCTCTCTCTTTTTCTCCCTCTCCCCCTTTTTTTTTTTTAAAAAATATCTGCATCGAGCCACACCCCCCTCCCCACTACCATAGCTACATGGCATGATATAGCAGTTGGGAGAAGTGGTTAACAGGTTCTAATTTAGCTGCTCAAACAATGTGCCCTCACTCAGGAAGCAACTTGATGTAAAATTTTACATCAGTGATCTGGAAGAAAATGTCAAATCGCAGCTGTTAAGTTTGCTGGTGACACAGAAATTGGAATGGTAAATTAGGGGCTAGGATTGCATAGTAACAAGAGTTCATTTATAATAATCACTGATACTCTTCAGTGTAAATTTGTACCTCTGTGATCATTAGTCAGATTTTGTGTCTGTTCGGGATTAACAGGTAGGAAAGGAAGTCATGACAAATGAGAGATCATGATAGATAACTGCTTTAACAGGAGTCCATGCAGTTCTCTTGCCTACTATGAGACATCTCTTGATTTCTGAAAAAGAGGAATAAAGCGATGTTAATATAATACATGCCAGTCATTAGGCCATTTCTGGAATATTTTATCTGCTTCTGTTGTCTTCGTGTATGAGTATATGTCCAATGGGAAAAGGCTGATGATGAAGTTGCAAGATGAGATGCAGTCAGGCAAATCTGCCTTCCTGGGAGACTAAAGAAACTTGGCTATTCTATCCAAGAGAAATTAGTAAGTAATTTAAATCCCAGTCTGATGGTACCTGTGCAAGAAGATTTTCTGCCAATGGAGGGTTCTTTACTTTGCAGATACAAAGGTATGACAAGATGCGGTAAACAGATGGTGAGGCTACGTAAATTCAGAAGGGAAATAAAGTGGAATTTTCTTCAGTGAAAATGATCAAAAATGTGTCATAGATATTGTTACTTAAAATCTTTAAAAGAAGATAGATGGTTTGTTTTTTTTTTTCCCCAGAAGATACCCAGATTCAGCCAGGTGTTAGAATGTTGGTACAGAAAACAGATTATTATATTTTTAGAATGAAGAGAATAAGAATAAATGTTTACCTGGCCATTTTGTATACAATGTCAGTTAACACCCTGTTCAGAGGGCTTAATGGATACTAACTGTATTTGTGCAGACAGTATTACAGTTGCTCTTACGAGATGAGTATAAAATGTTTATACTTTCAACTATGTAGAAAATGAACTAACTTTTTCAAAGTAAACTCCACTGTCTTCAGCTTTCACTGACATTCTGATAAAGGATCATTGATTATTATGTTTTATGACAATTATTTAATATTTTTAGATTTAATAGTGTATTGATATAATAATCTGTGCAGTCTGCTTATAGAAAAATGTTAAAACCCAAGAAAATGTCTGAAGAAGTATAGATGCTTCCATTAAGTAAAACATTTTCTTTTTAAAGTCCATAACCAAGTGTCTTCCAATTCTTCAGACTTATGATCAAGAAAATGTTGTGATTCACTTAGGGAGGCCCACATGGGGTTCAGCTTGCAACATGAAGCTGTTGATGAAAGATGTTGTCATACAAACTGCAATAATGCAATGCTGTGGTTAAAAGAGAAAGTCTTGGCTAATAGGCAGATAATTAAGAGGGACATAAGGCATCTAGTGGACATTTTAGTAACTGTAGTCTTGATTCTTTGGAAGGAATATTACATATAAAGAAACAGTTTGCTATACAGAGGAATTTTTTAGCATTGGACTTTATGAATCTATTACTGAAATAGCTTCTTTAAGGATTAAACAATATAAAGATGTCATCTGACTTCTTAATGCATCATAATCCTAATTTAGTTTCTAGTCCTTTGTAATATTAATTACAGATAAAAATATTGTCATTTATAATGGAAATAGTGATAGCCTTTGCATGCTCTTCTGCTACTTGTTCACTTTTTTTTGTTTGTTTGGGGGTTTTTTGTTACCCAGGGGAATTTTATCAAAAAATCACCTAGATGATTTAGTGCGGCTGCTGTTGAGAACGCTTTGCTGTAGTTACTGGCATTTAATTAAAGCATCTTTTTTCTTGTAACTTGAACTGAAATTACCATTTCAGTAACATTCTTGGAATTACCTGTTGGGATTGCAGCACCATCTTGGTTTCTGTAGTTTATATTTGATGCACTATGTTAGGAATTTCAGATTTTTCCATCACTAGATCTTGCTGAGCTTGGTTCAAACAGAACTCAAAACATAAGCTTTTACTTCCATATCAGATTAGGTGTGTAGTCTGAATGAGCAAAAGCATATTTTCTAATTATCAAATGAAGGTTTAGAGTAGATGATGAGTTTGTAAATACAAAGATGGTCATATGGAGTAGAAAACTTGCGAGTGCTTTTGTGTGCCCAGGCAATTATATGCGTATTTGGATACAGGGATCCACTTAGGTCGGAACTGAGTTGAAATACATCGTAAAATTATGGCAAATTTAATGACTGAAGGATGTAACAGTTTTAAAGTGTGTTCTAGACCAAAAAACAACTTCAGTTTAGAGACAGAGAGAGAAAAAGCACATTTAATCACAAGTGCAAAGTTTTAAAAGTTCTGTTGTGCAAGTTTGCAAAGCAATATTACAGTTACAATGATGTAAAAGTCAGTTTCTTCCTGTATTTTTAAACTGATACTATTTTACGTGTCTTGAATTCCATGCATGTTCTGATCAATGCTCTGTAATGACTTCGCTAACACCAGTTCTCAGCCATGGGGTCAGTAAACTGATTATGGATCCATCATACAACACATTTACATTGCAAAACTTATTTTCTGTTTCACAGTTCAGAGAATTTGCTTCAATAAGTTTAAAACATTATTTGCAATTATTAGTGACAGGGCTTTTACTCATCAGATTAGAAACTTATATTTTCAATGAAGACACTGTTATTCATGTCATTAGTAGTGGGTTTGGGGCATTTGCCAAAATGTTGACATGAAAAAGGAAGCAGGAAAAATAGAAGAGTTTGGGGGGGGGGAGGGGGAGTTAGCACAAGAGTAAAACTTGTATTCTTTTAAACATTTGCTTTTTTGAAAAGCAAAGGGAGTTTATAGTTATACTTAATAGTATTTTAGCATGATACATTCTCTGTGCATTTCTTACCATCACGTTCTCTTGCATCCAAAGCATTGTATTGCTGCCTCAGTCTTTTTAAGGAATTTTAGACAGAATAATTTTTAAGTGATTCTGAGCACTTCATGTCATTTCTCCTTGTCTGTCTGGGATTTGTTGCCTCTGCTTAAATAATGGAGATGAATGGAGGCTCACCCTTAACTAAATTTTGATTTAAAGCCTACTGTCGACCTCTGCTTTGTACAAATTTAGTCAGTAGTTCATTATACTGATCTGAGCAACTGTAGCTCTTTTAAAATGTAAATGCGCCAGAAAAACATACTAGTCACAAATTTTATGCAGTATGTGGAATTACCTAACGGTTAAGCAAGTCAAGCATATGAAGTACCATGGTCTGTATAACTTTCAGAGCAGGTGCAATGAGTACTATTACCTGAAAGTATTACCATCAAAGAAACAGTGTAATCTCCTAAAATGCTCTAATTTGGCTTTTTTTTAAAAAAAAAAGTTACTTGTAACTTACTTATAGCGATGCTGTTAGGTTTTGAGAATTTTTCACTGTTAACTTTAGTATCATCAGATTTTTCAAAACTTCATTTTTATTCAAACATTCTGTTGGATAACTTAAATTTGAACTTGGCTGTATAACATGAAAAAGTTTGTCCTGGGTTAGACCAAAGATCCATCTAGCTTTTCTTAGGTCTGACATGGATGCTTCGGGAATAGCAGAAAGCAGGGCAAGCTAGCAGTCATACTTGGCAGTCTTGGTGATTTGTATCTCAGCTGCTTCTGGGTCACACCACTTGGGCTTTATCTGAGAAGAGCTAAGTTTCCCTCATCAACACAAAAGATAAACTTAATTGTTTAGCCAGGTAAATCCTACAGTAAAAATGTGAGATAATGACTAATTCCAAATGTAGATATATCTAGAGGGAAGCTTCTCAATCCCGGTAAGTTTCTCATGTGGTTTTGCTGTAGCTGTACAAAAAGACTGTAGGGCTAGAATTACCTAGATTTTGTTCACAGCTTTTAGACTTACTCCAGGTGGTGCTAGCTAAACTGATGCAGGTGCAAGTCATTAGGACTATCGTTACCATCAGCAGTAGCTTGTACCTGCTTGTACTCTGTTCTTACTTACTTTAACTGAGGTTCATTGCCCCTTAATAATTCCTTCTGTGCATATATAATTATTTATGTCACCATCCTCCTACTTAGCTGTATGGGTTTTGTTGGTTTGGGTTTTGGGGGGCCCGGGGAGGGGTTTTACTGAGAAAAAAAAAAAAAAAAAAAAAGAAAGAAAAGAAAAAAGGCAACCTTGTAAACTTGAAGATTGTTAATCAGTATCTGCTTTACCAAGATCAGGAGTGGCCAGCTTCTCTGATGACATCCTTTCTCACCTCATTATTTGCAGTTAAATTGTGGACCTGCTACTTTTTTGCTTTCTGAGGGCTTATGTGGTCAAGTGATACACATAAAGGCCTTTCCAGTCATTTCAAGGAGGCCTGAGAAGTGAAAGATAAAGTTAATTGTAACAGTTATTTTTCATAAAAAGGAAATATACCAGTAGGGGTGAGATTATCTGTAGAAATTACTGGTTTAAAGTCCTAAATACCTAGATAACAACTGCTCATACAAATAATTTTCTCACCAATGACTCTTGAGGCTTTTATTATTGTTTGCTTATAGCACACATACTTCTTAGCATATGTTTTGAAGACTTTCAACACAGAATCATAGAATCATAGAATGTTTTGGGTTGGAACGGACCCCTAAAGTTCATCTAAGTCCAACCCAAACACGTTATATAGTGTTTTAATGTACTGTTAGTGACTGTGAGTGGAGAGCAATTAAGATGTCCCCTGTCTTAGAGAAGTGACTTAGAAGCATCTTGCATCTTTCAGTAACAAGTCATGTAGTTTAAACAAGATCCCCTCCAGATCTAGGACTTTCTTTCAGTTTATTGTTCTGCTGGTTAAGACACATCTTTCAGATAATTGCATCAGCTGACACATACAAGAGTGTATGTGGCCTAGGAGAAGAACTATGCGACTTGTCAGCTTATGTTTACATGCGCAAAGAACGAGCGAGCCATAAGCTTAATCGTAATTCCATCCCAGTTTCAGTTTATTGTGGCTGGTTTAGCAAAGTCCTTCCTTACTCAGTTATTATAATAAGTAACTTTACCTAAATCCTTAACTCTGTTTTGTTGTTCCAGCAGTCCATACAGTGTAGAAACATCCTTACGTTCAGTACGGAGTCTGGTGCAGTGTGCAATGCAATTTAGTAAGCTGACTATCTTTATTGACAGCATCAACAAAGAGAGCATTGTGGATGTAGAAGGCGTTGTGAGGCAAGCACATCAGAAAATCGGAGGTTGCACTCAGCAAGATGTTGAGCTTCACGTTCAAAGGGTAAATTTTTTAAGCAAATGGAGCACTGGTTAATTGTTTGAGAGATTATCTGTCTAGGCTCTCTGTCTATCTACATATATAAATTTTGTCAGTAAGCAGTCCCATACCAGAGAAATAAACTGCTTTAAACTACAAATTTCAGTGTATCATTTTAAGATATTTGATTTTTAAAATTTCCTATTTTTATCTGCCATTTGATTTACAGTATCAAGTCAAATAAAGTATCTAACTAGAATAATTTGGCTAGGAATGCTTGTAATTCTGGTTTTTGATTCTTAACTGCAGCAGATACTGTAATACAAGGTCTGCTTCTTTTGAATTGAAAGTCAGAAGTTTCTTCTTTATCAGAAAGTTACAATCTTTCCCTCAGTACAATGGAATGGAATACAAAACTCTCAGCAAAAGTAAAGGACTGGCTTAACAGTATGGAAGCTCTTGAAATCTAATATTCCTGTAGCTTGTGCTGTAGAGCTGGAGGAAATGCAACTTTATAATTTGTTTAAATAGAAAGCATATTTAAACCTTTATGTAATATCCTTTCCTTCTAAAGGTTTTCAACTAAACTGTGTCCCTACAACACAACTGAAACACAGTGACCTCAAGAGTAGAGTACAATGGCTGTTATAACAGTAAGGTAGATTCTAGCTAACAGCATGGGGGAAAATCTGCAGATTTTTAAGAAACGTGTTTTAATATATGTGCAGATTATCATATGCCTCATTTTTCTGAAAGAATCTCAAATTCACTGCACCTGTGACTAGACTGTAAGGCAAGGCAAGCTGTTTTTATGCCTCTGATTGTACTTTAGCTATCTCAAATTTTCAATCAGAAATGGCTCTTTCAGATATAATCAGATGATGAGTAAAATAATACATTAACAATGAGAAGAACAGGATGATCTTGCTGGAATCAGAACCTAAAACTCTGTGAAATGTAATAGTTTCAGACCTGGCATTCGTGCCAATAGGCTTGTCCCTCAGGCAGTGTGAACTTTCTCAACTCAATGCTTCCCAGAAGAAAACAAGATATTTTTAGTCTTTCAAAAGGAAAACAAGACCTAAGCACTTCCAGTATTGTCATGAGAATGTATCTCAAGTATTTGAATAAAATCACAATCCTCCAGCTAACAGCCTATGCAAACAGTGTTTCAAGTCTATGCCAGAAATACCCTTTTGTAAATCACACCTTTTGAGCTGAGTCTCATGCTATTTCTGTTCTGTCTCAATTTCAGATCTATGTGATCAGTTTAGCTGAACCCCGCCTGCCCTTACAGCTGGATGATGCTATTCGGCCAGAAGTGGAAGGAGAGGAGGTGAAAACTTGGCATCCTCAAATATTTTTAATTGTCTTTATAACTGAACAAAAGCATGAAAGCTAGGCAACTTAATGCAGCAATTTTGGGGGGTTGTTAGGCTTGCATTTTACTTCCTTTGTATTATCCAAAAGTGTGTTAGAAATCTCCATAGCTTTCATGTCTGCTGAACTGGAGCAGAAGGTCAAAATCAGAGGGTTTGCAGTCTTGCATGTCTGTTTTCTGGATCCTCATAGTTAGGTTCTGCCTGTGGCCTCTGGGAAAAGTTACACCTTAAGCTTTGTTATGCTGGTGATTTGCTCTATGTTCTTTCTGGAATGGCTTAGAAATTCTGCTGAAATTAGAAGCAGCCCTTCGCTTTTAACCAAAGGATGTTTTTCTTCATTGATTTTGTTTTGTTGTGGGGTTTTTTGTTTGGTTTTTTTTGTTGGTGGTGGTGGGGTTTTGTTTTATTTTTGTTTTTTGTTTTTTTTTTCTGAGGTGTATGTATTCATTATGCATTTTTGCACAACTGTTTAGGATGGAAGAGCTACTGTAAACCAAGATACAAGACTGGACAACAGAGTCATTGATCTGAGGGTAAGTAACATGCTGTATTGCATACTTCTCTGCAAGTGTTTATTCTTCACACTTCTAATCCATGAAGCAATAAAAGTAATGGATTTGCTGGAAGTCTGTTGTTGGCCAGAGGAAAAATAAACATATTTTTCTGTTTGTGAGTGGCATTGTGAAAACACAGAGGGGTTTAATCCTAAATGTTCACCTTTTCTGACATTAATCAAAGAACACATATTAATAGTTTAAAGGTGAACTAGTAGTCTAAAGGATTTGGCATGTGCATCTGGGCTTTTTTATTTACAAAAGTCAAAGGTGACTGAATAGGGATAAATTAAGAGACAATATTTCTTCTCAAATACAGTCTTTGATACCCTAAAACTGTAGTAAGAGCTCAGTTTTGAAGTATAAGGTGGAAGTTTTGAATTTAATACGTAATTGAGGTGGTGTAATGTGTGTCTCGCAAGTGAAATTGTACCAGACCATGATACCAATCTCATTCTCTTTGTTTCTTCCACAGCATTTGTATCTTTTCCTTTTTTTTCCGAAACACCACCTTCATCTAGGTCATAGAGACACAGGCTTCTGTGAATTCCTGTACCTCCCAAATATTTACTCTTTCTGATCAGCAGCAAAAAACTATCTACTAAATCACTTACAGAACTTTTCTTCTTTTTTAATGAAACAGCAAGTAACACTAAGCATGTAGGTAACTAACTGTTCATATTGACTTGATGCTTTCTGGTCTTTTTCTGTATTCGGATCTTCACAATAAAATTTTAATTAACTTTTCATTGAAGGAAGAGTGTGCTTAGCTCATTTTTATGGTGTAACTAGTGCTGCCTTCAAAGTTCTGATAATGGCAGTTTCACAGTAAATCAATCTATGGATCTGGGAAACAAAAAAGTCAGTTATTAGAAAAATTGGAAGAGTTCTGGCACTGAGATGCTCAAAGCATTTGAACATCTGATCTCCCTATTTCAGGAACTAAAACTACTTATGCAAATGGTTTTACTTGGACCAAATCTAATTGCTTTTCACTTAACCTTATGTATAATACCGAGCAACTTCAATTTGTGATTACTTTTCAGGATGCTCAGTATCTCATCATATTGGTCTCTTCATCTGTGTCTTTAATTAAGCCTTTGATGAAAAGAATTTTGTACTAATAGTCGAAAGTGAAAATCATTTAAAGGATAATCAGCTTATGGTAGTGGTAAGGCAGTGTACTAAATCGAAGGGAGATCTCTGGGATGCTCAGTGCAAGTTTTACTTGAACTTCTGGTGATTAAGAAAAATACTCAACAGCACTCCAAAGAAACTTAAGAAAGTCCATTAAATTAACGAAGTATCTGTATAATAAACTGGAAGGAGCCATGAACCCCGAAGAGAACAGAGAAACAATACAAAAGGAAGTAACAGTTACAAATATCAGCTGAAAAGAATGGCATGAAATTATCTTTGGCTGTAATTCAGATGAAGGTATCTGCAGAGTAAAACCTGAGAAGGTATGTAGTATTGCAAAAAGAAGGAAGACTCTGATGCCAGAATAAACACAAGAAATGGAACAGAAAGGGGTGGGCTAAAATTCTTCCATCCTTTTACACATTCAGTACTCCAGCAGGACTCTCCCAATACTTCTTATATGTCTCTGCCAGTATAGTAATAGAACATTAGTTGTCAGCATTCTGCCTGGAAGGTATAGCTGGTGAACTAAGTGGATGCTGCTTTTCTGACTTGTCTCTCCTAACCATTGTCAGCTCACCATTTATTCAGCAATGTTTGGCACCTTGTTTTGAGATCTGAACCTTAACTCTGCCTTCTACAGAATTTTTTTTTTCTCCTTAGCTCCAACAGCTGCGTGATGCGGTGCTAAACAGCTATTCCATGCTAAACAGGAATTCAGGTTAACTTTTTACAAAATTGATGGAAGGATGAAATGTTGAATCTGAGTACTTCAGTGCCTTTTGTCTCGTCTTCTGCATGCACCTGTGGCTGGATTTAACCTGGCCACAGCTTTCCCTTGGTATCTATCTATTCCCTTGGTTTCTTCCTATGCATGGGAAAAGTTTCTGTCTGACTGTGTCATTTTTCTGTGTGTCTCTTCTGTTGCACATTTCATTATTTGTTTCAGAACAAAAGCAGATTATTTTGCACCAGTAGGCTCATGCCTATTCATAAGTTTGCTTTGTTTGGTCTGCAGGAGCTTTGCTTGTGCAAAAGAAGATTCTAAATAATTATGTTACTGTGACCTGTTTTTTAAAGGGAGAGCTGAATAAGCAGAAAAGGTATTTAATGGAGAAAGGGGAAATCTCAGTGAGAATACATGCACTTATATATAGGTGCACATCCTAAGCACTGTACGCAGTGGAATCACAAAAGCAGGGACACAAAGGCAGTTTGTCCTTTAAAATAACTGAAAAAAACAAAAAAAACCAAAAAACAACCAAAAAAACGAAAGTAGTAATTGATTTTCAGTGATTTGGTTACATAGACTGGAGCTATAGTACAAATGGGACTTCATAGAGCCCTCAGGGTTTCACATGCTCGGCATAAGTAGGCATATTCTGAGGAGGATTAGAAGACATCATGTGTGAAAAGCTCAGAGAGATGGCTGAATCCATTGTTAGCCTCTGCTCTCCCATACCTCTTCCTTCTAGGAAAACCAAATCACGGGCAGCAGGGAAGACGTGTTAACAGAGTAGCTCTAACAGAGATGCTGTGATGATCTGTTCCTACAAGTGTGGGAGGAAGTCCAACCACAGGTGTATGTACCATCTAGTTCTGGTTTCCTCAGTGCCCCAGTTTTTTAAGGAAGAATGAGGTCATCGAACATCAAAAAGAAATACTGTTTTTTGGAGAAAGATTTAACAAACTAAATGCATAGATCTTGGCTACACTCAGACTAAGAGTCTGTAGTATGGATTTAAATCTTTTCCTGTCCATTTACATAGTCCTTAAAGTAGTTTAAGTAGTTTAATTTTAAGTTGTGATTAACCAGTGAGTTCCTTGGATAGGGCCAAATCATGATAAAGTGGAGCTGTGAAACTCCATGAATGAAAGGGACTGGGGTTCCAAAAATGGCATCACTCCATCCAGCTATGAGTTTGATTATGATTCAATAGAAGGCATGCAATTAGGAAATTACTTTAGTGGAGATGTAATATGCAGGGTATTCTACAAAGACTGCAAGGCTTCCATTCTTGTCTGCATGTGAAAATAGACTGAGCAATGCACTGCACTTTTAACAGTCTTGCATTTTGGTTGCTGACGATCTTCCAGAGGTGTCTGGTAGTTTATTTTGAGGTTAGGGGTGGGAAGTACTTAAATGCCAAGATCCCAAGCTGTTGTTGTAGTTGTTCTTTTGACGTATGGGGGAGAAATGGTGATCGTTTAGGGTGGAGGGGGTTTAGAAATCCTTTCCAAGGAATGATGACTGAGGAAGCATTAATATGTTTCTGATGGGTTAACTCATATAATACAGATCACATACTTGTGGAGTAGAAAAATAGTGGGTGTTGAGAGCTGGTAAGAAGATAGACCAGATTTTCTCTCACATAACCACAGGTGACCATGAGGAAACTGCTGTTGACCTAAGTATCTATTTTTCATGACAGCTTAATGAAAGCCAAAGCACTTGATTCTAGAGGTGTTTGATTTACTGTTTTTTTATCGGAACAATTAAAAAAGGCAAACTGGAGCACTGATTGTGTTTTTAAATCTTTACTTTTCTGCTGTTCTTCAGTTTAACTGAAGTATTCAGAGGTGTGTAGACTTCCCATCTTTGTAAAAACGCCTACAGAAACCATATTTCATGAAGATCTGTGGTAGATGAAAAACAGTGAAGAAAAGACAAGTGAAATACTGATTTTTGGGTTTTGCTTCTTAGTGTGTCTTTTCTGAAAAAAAAAAAGTCAATTCAGGTTCATCCAGTTTTCAGTGGACCTGACTGATGTCCTTGCTCTGGCTTATTTTTGATGTCCAGCAGGGTTTTTGTCTTAATAGTATCTGTCCAAATTTGACTTGAATTATATGCATTTTGCAGTCCTGATGCTATAATTGTGTCTACTAATGCACAGCTCATTGAGACCAAAGCATAGTCTTTTTAGGGTCAATATTATCCTGTTTAAACTGCTCAGGGTAAACCATAAACATTAAACTTTATCTCTAATAGTTTATGGATGTCAGACTATGTTATAAGATAATCCAGCAGTACACTAATCTTAATGCATTTTTTTTCTAAATACTTGATTACTTCAAGCTTGATTTCATTGTGTTGAATTCAATTTACTCATTGCAAAAGCTGTGTTTTTCCTGACTGAATTCAAGCTGTCATGAACAAGCAGATGTACGGTTTACTTCACTGTGGGTAGTGATTGGTGGTCCCAAACATAACACAGTCCCAGTCATTTAGACAACAGATTTCATGTTCGTATCTTCTTGTAATACTGAAATTTGAATAAAAGTTGACTTGTCACTCTGGGGTTAAAAAATTGCTATTTAATGTAAATCCTATTTCCTAGCAAAAACTTCATTGCTCATTTTTATAGTAGAGGAATAACAAAAATATTTACATTATTTAAAATAATGTATATTACTTAAAAGAATATAGATTGCATTATTTTTCCTTTTTATTGAGCCTACTTTATGTATTTAGTGATTGTTCATGGTGGAAGATAGGTAGTTACAGCAGGCAAACAGAAGAGCAAAACTGAGGTGAGAGTGGAACAAATTCTACAGCTGACATGAGAGTAAAAAGAAAAGTTCACAGCTTTGCGCGTCTGTGTCTCAGTCGCACCTCTTTGAGATACGATCACGTAAGGTGTTAACTGCCCTCAGTTCTATTGAGACACATTTGTTGGTCTCTGGCAACTTAAGTGGCTATGATTATTCTAACACTGCAGTTTGCAATGAATAAAACATGATAATTGTTTTTATAGTCTTGCTTATAGTGTTAAAATACACTCTGTTCTATTATTAATATTTTTCTTTGTGGCATTTACATAATAAACACATGGGTGAAATTAGAGTGATGTTATGACCAAAACTCATATTTCAGCATTGTTAGCTAAGCATTTTTCTATCTGTAAAAAAGGTGATTATTAAAAATAATGAGTTTTCCTGTAAAATCAACTTTTCAGACCAAGTTAAAGCATTAACACTGTTAACTGCAGCATATTTAAGTGACCTAGGTTTGTTTCTGTTTCTGCTTAACTCTTGAAGGAATATTTACTGTCTTCGCCCTTGTTTTAGACAAGATAGTTTGTCAGTATGGTTGTGGAAGAGTTCCTATTAGGGTAAACATTGCAGGAAAAGAATGCCATGGCAAAATCTTTTTTAAGGCAAAGGTAAAAATCAATTCATTTTGACAGCTGTCCCTGTCTTCAGTTTGCTGTGTTGTAGGTAAGTGTGGTAGCTCAAATGGTAACTGCATTACCTACCAGTGTACCAAACAGGGTAATACACAGACCAGCATCTCAGTTAAAGACAGGATAACAGCTTGAATTATTTTCTTCAGATAAATTCACTCTCTTTTTGTCCTAAACATTATACCAGTGCAAAGGATGTAATTAAACATGAATAGTGTTGCTCCATGTGTAGATAGAGAATCATGTTTAAAATCTTTGGAAAGTTGTAGTGGCACATAAAACTTTTGAGGTCATCCATTTGACTCCACTGCAGGTTGACAGTTGCATTTCATTAGGAGCTTATCTGAAATGTCTTGATGGCCTGTTTGATTCTTACAGGGAGACTGCAGTGTCACAAATTCTCAAGTTATCCTTGTTGGCAATCTCTGAATGGGCATTGAAACTGCTACCTTTGGTAGAAAGAGTGGTCTTGTCAGGTCTAATTTGAGGTACAGAGAATTGCTGCTGGTTCTTTCCTTGGTCTGTAGTTAAATAAAAGTTGCGGTGTCCAGATCTGTGAATTTGGCTGCTTTCATAAATACTTTTTAAGAAAAATCTGTCATTATAGATGGGATTAGGAAGACAGAGTCTTTGCTCTGCACCCTCACTAAAGCCAGGAGGAGTTACTACCTGATGGTTAGTGAACTGTGTGAGTTACTGACTGACTGTTTCTGTGCACGCTTTTAGGTGTCAGGCTAAGTAATTACCTTCAGATTGGGTTTAGCAACCATTTTTCGTTTGCTAGGACTGTGTTTAATTAGGACTACGTTCTTACCTGCTCTGGCGTGAAACTGGTGTTGGTTCATCCGAATGGCAGAGGAGGGCATTGTTACTGTCCCACTTTAAAGAAGTGTTACACATCTTGTCTGTTTATCAAAAACTGTATTGGCAAACCCAAATCTGACTCTTTTAAGTTGCATCTCATAGAAAATATCTTTCAACATCTAAGTAGGGTGGTTAATAAAGTAAAATATCCCTTTGAATCATCCTGGTGCTTTGATGTAACACTGACATATTCTGTGCAGGACTCAGGCAAAGTCTTAGCACATGTCTGGTTCTGGGAGACCTGCGTAAAAAAGGTGAAAAAGTTTGGGGGTGCTTTTGTAACTGTTGCTCAAAACCTCATTTCCTTCATTTTGAAAGTGGTGGCAGTAGTGGCTGTGGTTAATGCTACCAGACAGTGAGAGCTGCTAGCTATTATTTACTAATCTCAGCCACTTGCAGTCCTCAGATGTTTTATGGGTCAGCTAAAATTGCAAATAACTTCAGATTACTACAGATCTGCAGTAGTATTACAGCTTTCTCTTTTGCTTTTTTAGTGAAGTGATATCTTTATCTTGCAGAGGTGAGGGACATAGCTTTAGTTCAACATATCTACTAGCTGACAGTCTAAATTTGGGTGCTTATATAATTTGTTTTGGCTGGGGGTTTTTTGTTTTGTGGTTTGGTAGGAGTCATGTGAAAAAGCCCACAAGGCTCTTCCTACCCTAACTGAAAAGTTGGGTACCTTTCAGAAAGGAGAAGTAAACAGTGCTATGACGCAGATTGTCGTAAAAAACTGTTCTCTCGGTTGTTTGCAAGAATTCGTTAGGTTTTATATACGCTTCTGGGTTGCTAACTCTCAAGCACTGCAAGCACAAAATCAGATATGGGTTCAGTGTTGACGTATTGCAGTGTTTTCAGCATTCACTAAGGGTTGTTTTTTTCTTCATGCTAAAGCCCGAGAGTGTTACAAGAACACTGAGTGTAGGTATTTGCTAACCAGATAAGTAGCTTAACTGTGTCACATACGTAAACAAAAAGAGGATCATCAATTCAGTTAAATCTACTTTTGTTTTCAGCTTTTGGAGTAAATTTTGAAAACACAGAAGAACTGCAGTTTATATGAGCAGGTGTTATGTGGACTGTTTTAAATGCTGCGAGTTTAGACCTTGGTTTTGGGATGTTCTTGTGGTAGTACCGTACATGGTTAGCATGTGGCTTTGTTTTTACATTAAAAATGTTGTATTTGGTAGCCTTGAATAGACACATTTCTACCTTATGTAAGTTATTGAAGGCTTTGCTTTTATCATGCACTGTATATTACAGCAGCTGTTCTAGTTCAGTCGGCTGAAAGCTTTTTAATAGGTTTAGTGCTTTTATTCAATTTTTTTACTATAAAACCTTTATTTGCAGAAACACATCTCATAAATCAATGATTCTTTAAACGTAGAATTGACCATACTGCCTCCTTTGTAAGTGAATATGCCATAAATTGAAGTAAGGAGTTTCTCTTGTTTCCTTTGCTGTTTCTTTGTGTGTAATAAACACTTATCAATTTGCACTTTTCTCTGTTTAGGCAAATAAAATAATCAAGTGTTCCTAAGAGAAGAGATTCATCCTTCCAGCTGTCCAGAAAAAGTAACAGAGTCAGGAAAAAACTAACTTAGGATTCATTATTTTATCTTCTTCTTATAGACCTCCACTAGTCAGGCAATCTTCTGCCTTCAGTCTGGTATTTGTCAGCTTTTCCGAGAAACTCTTATTCGCAAGGGATTTGTGGAAATTCAGACTCCCAAAATAATTTCAGGTATTGTATATGTGATCCAGTGGCTACAGGTCTGCTTCTTTTACAGTTGCTTAGCATACCTATCTGACAAAAATTTGGTAACTTTTTATTTTAAAAAAATAAAGTTCTGTTTCTAATTTAGATAAAACATAGCAAACTTTTAGCAGGTATCGAAGTTCTTTACTTTTATCCTGATTTTGGAAGTTAAAAGAATGACAAGACAGATAGTATATATACCTGATTTATGTGCTTTCCAGTGCACTTAAAGTTTTAATGTGGTTAAATACAAATGTCTGATTATATGCATTGTTATTCATATCAATGTTCTCAGTGTTGAGCACACCAGTTCCAGTCCCAGTATCAAAACATTTAGCTTAATTTAGCTTAATTTCGCTTAAAAGCAGCTTCCATCACAAAGAAGTTACAAGAAACTGATATAAAAGATGATGCCATTATATGCAATATGTCACTTCAGCAATGAGCATATGACAGAAGAGAAGGAGGCAGCATCATTTTTCTGAAAGTGTGGCATAATAGCTTCAAGCCCGACTAACACATCTGGAAATGCAGATTTTGCTTCTGGTTCTGTTGTTGATCTGCTGTATTGTTTTCTAAAGTCAAATCACTTGATTTACTGATGGATGTTTTTCTTCCATCTTATTGGTGTTCTTTGAGGTTTTGTTGTTGTTGCTGGGACATACGGCATGGCAAATGCTACTGTCAGGCAGAATATTTGTATTATTTTCGTTGTATGTGTATTCATTGTATGCATACATTTTGCCTACTGAATTTTATACTTCTGTAGTTATATTTTTGAAGACAGCTGTTGATTGAGATAAAAAAGGACTTTTTAACAAAATACATGTAAGCAACTATTCTTTCAACATGGAAAGTATCGTTGAACTATAGGGTTAGGTAACTG
>KL275025.1:21843-34974 GCA_000699545.1 Podiceps cristatus
CTAAAGTCTCCCAAGTAGTTTATTTACGTAGGACCTTTGAGGAAGTGTGCTATTCTTACTGTGCAGTGTACCATTGAAAGCAAGCAAGCAAGCATCCTATTGTTTGAATGAGATCATGTTTCGTAAAAATAACTAAGTTAAGTCGATGCAATCCTTACTGAACTTCAAATATAAATATCATAGCTGTTTTAAGATTTGAGATTTTAAAAGTTACCTGTATTCGAAAATAACTGCAAATAGTCAACCATTTCAGTGGGAGCAGAGGTAATGAAAGAAAAGAAACACTAATCTCAGTGGAATGGTTAGTAATAATAATAATAATTAGTACTTTACCTAGAGTTATCTTAACAATAGCACTTTCAAAGACTATTAACTAATCTTTGGCATGCTGTTGTTAGCACGTTAGGCAGCTATAACTCTCATATCACGCACTGGGAAATGAAAAGGTAAAGTGACTCAGCTGATAGTTTTGGTGGGCAGTTTGCAGTAAGGGATTCAAATGCGTGTGTTCTTGGTTCCTATTCTCTCAAGGAAACCTTCTATGAAAACTGCCTCAAACTGAGAAAACGTTTCTACTTTGGCAGATGGCCTCTGGTAAATCTAGTTCGGCCTCTGAGAGATAGGTATGCCTTCAGTTAGAGAGGATGGTCCTGGCAAACAGGATACGCACGTTCATCTCAGCCCCTGCAGTTCACCCCTGGAAGCCTACGTCTGTGATAAAGATAGATTTCCACAGAAATGGGCTGCAAGTAGATGTGGTGGTACAAGCATGCATTCTCTGCTGTTCTCACTCCAAGGACAGCTGGGAATAGCAACATTTTAAACTACCCCAACTAAATTTGTAGATTTGCAAGACAATGTGTGACAGTCCTGAGCTGCAAAACTTTCTTTAGCATGGATGTAAATATATCTTTTTCCTCTAATATGCTTTGAAGAAAAATCTCCTTCTGATCTCTAGATATGAGACCAATAGTCTATCATTCTACCTATGATTTATTTTTTACATTTTTATTTTAATAATTACTGCAAGCATTTGCTTTTCAGCTGCCAGTGAAGGAGGAGCCAATGTGTTTACTGTATCATACTTCAAAAGCAGTGCCTACCTGGCTCAGTCCCCACAGCTGTACAAGCAGATGTGCATATGTGCTGACTTTGAGAAGGTTTTTTGTGTTGGGCCAGGTAAGAAAAGTGTTGGTTTATCCAAAGTGTGGAGCGTGCAGTGATGCCTTTTAGCAGCTGTGGTACAAATAAGATAACGTGCACACTGAAAGCTTTGAATGGTTTCACTTAATATAGTTTCACTTACCAAACACAAATTTCAGTTGGGTGACTAATGAGAGTTAACTTGACAGAGAAGTTGCTGGAACAAAACTAAAATGCTGAAATAAGGGTGGAGTACTCTTCTCCAGTGCCTGCTGTTCTGTGAGGAGAAAAATAGAGTTACATTGGAAATTGATAATATGATGAAGTTAGTAAAACATGGAACACTGAGATTACTGAAGCCATAGTTTCCTATTAACTATGCCCAGCAGTTGCCTAGTTGCCTTTAGTTGCCCAGTAGTAAGCAGTTAAAATAGGCAAGCTAGGTTTTCTGTACTTCACATTGCATATTAATACGTATTTATCTCTTGCTCTTGTATATGTACCAAACAGCTTCCTTTAGAAAATGCATACTTTTAACTTGGCTGTCAGTAAATAATAAAAAAAAAATAATAATTTCCAGTCTCATGCTCTCCTTCTCAAAAGCTGATAGGACGTGGCCTCTTTAGCTGGTAATAGAGCATTTTTTCCTAAAATCTCAAAAACAGGACTAAAGTTAATGTAAAAAAAATAAGAAAATAATGCAAGTAATTCAGAAGGTCTTAAATATCTTGGTAGTTACTAAAAACTGAGTCATGGTTTACAGGAAGACATGTTTATATTAGACTCATCTCTGACAAAAAAAACCCAACACATCACACAACAGAACACGCACACGTGCAGAAGTCCATTTCCTCTGAACATGGCAAATCTGAAAGTTCTTGTGTGCCTGAAAGCTTGTCTGTTTTTTCCACTACTGTCTGTTGGTCTAACAAGAGATACTGCCTCTCTACAAGTCTGGTCTCTCTTGTCCCCTTTGAGCACCACAGCTACAATAATGCTGTCACTGTTACAAATGATGCTCCAAGGCAGCTAGGTTTTTTGTCATGTCTAAAGACACCATTGTCTGCCTGATCCAAATGCCGACGTGATTGATTGTCAGTGTTACTTTCAAAATGGAATGATAATTACAGGTCAGTTAGAATTTCTCGTTTAATTTTACAGTATTTAGAGCTGAGGACTCCAATACACACAGACACCTGACTGAGTTTGTTGGTCTGGATATTGAAATGGCTTTTAACTATCACTATCACGAAGTGGTAGATGAGATTGCAGATACCTTGGTGCAGATATTCAAGGGACTTCAGGAAAGGTAATGAAAGCATTTTCCTTTTCATGAGCAACTTTGTTTGAGATCTCTTGCACTATGGTGTGAAATGGGTGAGCATTTTATCCTCAGCTTGTTTGGTAATCATGAGTAATCTGATTTACAACAGAACTTCAAACATTTTTGCTTTGCTCTTAACTATTTCTTCTTTGTACCTGACTTAAAAAGTTCATTCAAGACACGTGTCTGGTTTTAGCCCGAGTTGCATCTCCTAGAGCATACTAGCTTGCACTAAGAAAACTTCTTGTTTACTGTTGAATGGACTTCCTAACAGAAATGATCCATCGTTAATTTAAAAAGGCCACCTTTTTGGTGCCGCTACAGGTAGACTGTTCTATTTTTAAATTCATATTTACTGTCTAAGAAAGTTTTTTTCTGACTGAAATTCATTGTAACAGCCTGCATCTCTGCCATGCATTAGATGGCAGTTTCGAACAGAATGATTATTTTCCATTATTTACAGTCTAGCTTATTAAAAAGCCAGGCCAGAAGTTTAGGAAGTGGTTTTCATTTGCATTCGATTATCTTGCCAGCAGAAATGCAGATCTTTTCATTTGTCTAGAAGAAAATTTCTCTTTTATATTTGAAATATGATACTACTCAAATCAAAGAAGAATCCAGGTAAATATTACAAATCAAAGGGATGATTTCTTGATCTCTTTACGGTAAAAATTTGACCTAGTCAATTATTTCTTACAAAAGGAATAAAACAGAAGTAATAATAAAATATTAACATGTATGTCATTGAAGTAGATGCATTAACATACATGAAACATTGCGTTAGGATTGTATAGAATTTCTCCAGAAATGTTGCAAGAGGGACCTCTTGTGGCAAAATTGTATTGCCATTGCAAAATCGTTACTAGATGCAAGAAGAGTACGTTTCTTGATTGTTTTGTAGTATTTTGGTTCTGTTCTTGTTTCCTCGTATATAGATTCCAAACTGAAATTCAGACAGTGAACAAGCAGTTCCCGTGTGAGCCATTTAAGTTTTTGGAGCCAACTCTGAGGCTGGAATACCGTGAAGCTGTGGCCATGCTTAGAGAGGCTGGTGTTGAGATGGGTGATGAAGAGGATCTGAGGTACTTTGGCAGTACACATACGTGTCAGAGACTTGTGAAAGTGGTAGTAAAGTGTCGGTTTTGCACTCTGCAACTGACAGCCCTCAAGAAGGAACCACAAGCTTTTAGAGGAATAAAGAGTACTCATATCCAGATCTCTTGACAAATAAATGAATGAATATGAAAATAGTTCTTTCTTTTACTGTGGACTATACGTACAGACTCTGAAATCCAAAAGAAAATAACTTACAACATAATGTGAGAGTAACTTTGAACCTTCTAAGGAGAAAAGAAGCATTTGTTTTTCTAACAGTTGCGGTCCTTCATGTGAATTATCACATCTTTGAATAGGATTAAGCAAAAAAGATTCTTCAGTCTTAAGGTCTTTCTTTTCAGTAACACCTTCCCATTTCTTCTATTCACCTCTCAGGATAATGATTAATCAATCATGCTTGTATTCCCATTGATTGACTGAAAGATGAGCTTAATTAACTGATTATATATAAACTTTTCTAAAGACACTTAATAAATTAAAGCATTCCTGTTCTTTCCCATAATATATCCAGTACCATCAGGATAATGTGTGATTTACAGTTAAACGATCTGTGTGTCAAAGACATTTCAATTGTAAGAGTTGATAGAGCAAAATAATTTCTTTAGCAACTGCATATGGTGTTTCTGTCTACTGTGTGTAAGAAGCTGCGCAAGGTATATGCCAATTGGAAACGAAATACACAATTCTTCAGTAATCAGAATATGGTGACTGGGAAGCAGTAATATTAAGAGCAAGAATATCTTTAGGTATCAGTTAATTTAAGGGATTTCTAGGACCAATACAAAATATTTAGGAACAGAAATAAATGTACTTTGGTTTTGAAATTTCTGTCTGCACAATCCAAAACATTCAGCAACAAGAACTAGATTTTCTGAAGGGGTACAGCAGATCTGTAGCTTGAAATCTTTTCAGCTTTATGAAGTATATAATCAGCACAAGTTTAAATCACTTAATTTTAATGGTGATAATCTTTTTCAGCACACCAAATGAAAAACTCCTGGGACGCCTGGTAAAGGAAAAGGTAACATTTTTTTTTAGAATAAATAAATTTGTCATTGAATCTGAAACCTGATGTCATGGAGTCATTGGGTTGGTGTAAATGGCTACTCCGTGTAAAACAACTTTTAGCATATTGATTGAGAATACAGTATCTCAGAACATACAGAAGTTGTGAACAGTTTGTGATTAGCATGAGCATTTTTAATTGTCTGACTGCATTCCCATTTTGTGGCTGCTTATTTAATCTACTGACAGTATTGTCTTTATCATTAATAAGCTGTTTCAAACCATCTTCAAACCTTTATATTTATTTCTATTAGCTGTTGTGCTGAGTACTCCAAACAGAATAGTACATTCCCAAACCAGTTCTTCTGCTAATTTAAAAAACAAAACAAACAAAACCCAAACAAGACCCCAAATAAACAAACAAAACCACAAACTAGATTCTAATTAAATCTATAGGAGAAGGTAAGATCTTTGGCAAAAAAATATATCCTTATTACTAGAGCAAGTAATTTATTGCTAAACATTTGTAAGTTTACGCTAGAAGTAGTATTGGAAAACTGAAAAATAATACACCACTTTTATTGATAGCTATTATTTTTTAAGGTAATACTGCTAAATTTGTGGAAAGTTATTGAGAGGTCTTTTATTTTATTTCAAAGATTCACTGGTTGTGTCTTCCTCTTGTAATTTGTTGTTTACATAATTTTATCTTCTACTAACTTTTATCTTCTTTCAGTATGACACGGACTTCTATATTCTTGACAAATATCCTCTTGCTGTGAGGCCTTTTTATACAATGCCAGACCCAGTAAACCCTGTAAGTAAAATTCTTTGTTGTTGTCAATGGGGTTTTCTTGTAGTTTAAATTATTCCATGTAGGGATAACTTGACAAAATAGATAGAGTATATTTATGTGATCTGCTGTTACAACTGAAATTCCGATAACAAGATTAGGTCAGTGTTACATGATTCTTAAAATGTTTACAGTTACTCTTCACTGGTGAAAACATACCAGAATTAAATGAATCTAGCTAAAACTGGGAGAGCTTTCTGAAAAGATCTCCATGGTCAGAGCACTGCTGCCGTCACTGAAAAGAGGCGAAAACATTCTTCAAGGCAACAAACACTTAAACAGACACTTTAAGAAAATACGCTTTTTTATGTTGCCAGAAATTCCTCAGTTTATTCCTAAATCCAGGGTAGATGTCTTCAGCGCATCTTTTGCAGAGATAACTACGTGCAAGTGTATTGGTTTTTCAAAGGACGTGTGCATGAACTTCTGTTTTCTAAATCAGCTCCGGTCTAATGAGAGGAGCCAAGGGCTGTAATTCCCAGGCAGACTCCAAATACATTTCACTTTTACTGCACAACATTGGGTATCATAAGGGACGTTATTGAGAGGTGCTTATTTGCCACATAAGGATGGAGCAACTGTAGGTAGGAAATAAACTTATCTTTGTCTTTCAGAAAAACTCTAACTCTTATGATATGTTCATGAGAGGGGAAGAGATTTTGTCCGGAGCTCAGAGAATTCACGATCCTCAGCTGCTGACAGAAAGAGCCCAGCATCACGGCATCGGTAACAAGTCAAACAACATGAAGCTGAATTTAAAAGAATATAAATCACGATTGGATTTGTTTCCTTTAGAGGAAGAATTTGGGGCATAATATGTTACATGGCAGTATTGCTAGAATCACAGTACTGTTTCATGCTTAATGTTAATCCCTGTAATTCTGTTTAACCATTTTCATCTAGAGTGGTGGTATTAAAAGACTAGTTAGTTTCCCAGCAACACTTTGATGAAAATGAATTGTTTCTAAGGACTTTAGACAGAATGTAGTGCAGGAAATACCTTCAACAGAATGAGGGTAGACAAACAAGTCCCATTTAGTCATGCCTCTCTTCACTGTCACGAACTTTTTAGCAGAGTCTTGGTTGGCTGTCCTTTTAAAATCTTGAACTGGGAGCAAATAAGCAAGAAGTGTCCCTTTGTGAAATTAAAAAAAAAAAAAAAAAGACTCATCAGGGACATGTCCAGCAATAGTAGAAGGGTAAAATAGTAAATTAGGTGGAGATCACGAGAGTAAAATGGAGATTAAGATTATGCTTTCAGTGAATGGCAAAGTGAAGTGGCAGATAGGCAGTAGCAAAAAAAGGAGTAGCTCCCACTCTAGCAAGATGGAAAAATAGTTGCTAAATCTTTGCTTTCTCACTGAAGTTTTTTCAAGAAGTCAACATTTTCTGCAAGTTACAATAAGCACTTGGGCCTGGCTTTTACTCAGTTCTAGAATTTCTTCCCTGATGAAGTTATTAACAAAATTATAAGACAAAACTGTTATAATTTCTAGATAGTCCCGGATAATGTATATATTTAATGAGTAAAACCCCACTGTTAATTTGTAAGTTAAACTGGTAAATTTTTGTGTTGTGTTTGCAGTCCTCTAGTCTGGTTGAGTTGGGGTTCATTAAGCAGGAAACAAACATATCTTTCTCCTCTTTAGATTTGGAGAAAATAAAGGCTTATATCGATTCCTTTCGTTTTGGTGCACCTCCACACGCAGGTGGTGGAATAGGTAAGTATCTGTATTTTATTTTGTTCTGTGTTAGCCTGAGCTTCATTTAAACCTCTCGGTCTCAAGCAGGGTTCAATAAAATTAAGAAGAGTGGCCTTGTTAGGTAAATGTGTGGGGCTGTTCGTCCTGGAGAATTTAAGGAGAGAGGCTAAAATGTAAGGCTCATCATAAGATAAACAGGCAAAATATTAATGGGACAGTCTGGCAAGTTTAAAAAGTAGGTCATCACAAGAAAGAATGATGATTTACTAGCCACGTACATCACTTACAGATTTGACCAGTGAGGAAAATTTAAGGAAGCAAGAAAATAAGGTATTATGTGTGGATTTATTGTAGCCTACTAATACCAGAAGCCACCACCAGTCCCGTAGTGCATTTGATGAAGCGAAGCTGTTCTGCAGTGAGGAGAAATAAGTGATTGCTTCTGTCTTATTCAGTGATTGGACTGAATGCCACTGATAAGTTTGGCAGATGCTAATTGTTTCAGCAAAGGTATTGAGGCTTCATGTCTTGAGAGTATTTTACATGTTAAAAAGAAAAAAGATAGGGTTTAGGCATCTTAATGATAACAATTTACAGTTACGCACATGGCTTTTGTTAGCAGGATGAAATCTGTTCCTGCATATAGGAACAGGACACTTTGTAGGTCCTGATCAACAAACACAATGATTTCTTTGATTCAGTTTTTCTGCATTTGCCTTACTTTTGTAAAGTATATTTGGTACATTCTTGGCATGTTTTGAGAACAAGTTTCCACATATGCCTTCAGTAAACGCATTAGATCTGCAATATGCTATTGAGAGAACTGCTTTGAAATACCTACAAGATGTAAGCATCGATGATCATGCAGTACTTCTGAGCAGAGGAGATGCAGCATTTGCAGGTGGTGCTAAATCATTTAGGCCAGTCAGAACTGACATCAAGGAAGCTGAAGCTACGCATCTTCTGCAGAGTAAATGCTCCTCATGGCACATCCCAGAGGTCAGGCCAAGTACCAGCCAAACGGGAAATGCTGTGAGAATGAATGCTGGTTTCTGGCTGTTTCAGGTGGAAACCTTGGCATAGGAGGGCAGCGTGTTAAAACGAGTATGCATCTGGGTTTCATCTCGGCACGGCTGGGGTGCAAATGTAGCCCCATGGATTAGGAAGCCTTCCATGTTCCTCAGTACACACAGAACCTGTGAGGTTTCAGGAAGAAAGAACACAATGACCAGTGAAATATTTATTATCGTAAAGATATCAGCAGAGAGACATTAGCTCTGGAACCCACAGCACAGGAGAGACACGGAGCTGCTGGAGTGGGGCCAGGGGAGGCCCCGGAGATGATCCGAGGGCTGGAGCTGCTCTGCTGTGGGGACAGGCTGGGAGAGCTGGGGGTGTTCAGCCCGGAGCAGAGAAGGCTGCGGGGAGACCTGATTGAAAAGGCTGGGGGGAGCCCTAAGGGCGGCCTGCCAGTACCTAAAGGGGGCCTATAAGACGGGGAGAAACTATGTAGTGACAGGACAAGGGGGAAGGGTTTTAAACGGAGAGAGGGGAGACAGAGACTAGATGTAAGGAAGAAACTTTAGAGAGTAGGTGGTGAAGCACTGGCACAGGTTGCCCAGAGAAGTGGCAGATGCCCCATCCCTGGATACATTCAAGGCCAGGCTGGATGTGGCTCTGGGCAACCTGATCTGGTTGCAGATGGGGCCTGCTGATGGCAGGGGGTTGGACTAGATGAGCTTTAGAGGTCCCTTCCAGCCTGGATTATTCTATTCTATGGGTGCATAGAACCAATTACAGTTGAGGAAGTTTATCCCAAACCTTCTAAAGTACAAAAAAGTAGATTCCGCAATAAGCACCCTGTGCTTCTACTTTTTTGTACTGTAGAAGGTTTGGGATAAACTTCCTCAACTGTAATTTTTTACTGTAGTTGCTTATGGCACTTTATGTCTCTTACTCTGGAGCTGTAGTGTTTTGGACTATACTTCTGTTACTGTATAAAAGGTACAGTTCTACCAATTACCCACCTCCCATTTCGGTTTTCTACACCATCTTTCTTGAAGGTCCAAAGTGATTCAGAGCAGGGTTGAGTCTGTAGTACCATTGCTTATTGCAGCATGTTCCAAATGAAGTCTGTATCGCGGCAGAAGGCACTGTATGTAAATGCAGAATTTTTGGTCCTAGCTCCTTTCTGTAGGGGGACGTGCTGAAGCATACATCTGTCTTTGGTCACACTACTATGTGGGGCTGGCTGTAGGTGTAAAGTACCTTTAGCTTCTTAAGTTTCAAGCAAATGACTGACTACTGATGTTTTGCCCTTTTTTTTTTTTTTCTTTTTTCATTTGCTGTAGGACTGGAACGAGTAACCATGCTGTACCTAGGGCTGCATAACGTGCGTCAGACCTCCATGTTCCCACGGGATCCCAAACGACTGACACCCTAACATGAGCTGCGTTTGAAAGTTTGAGATGATTTGCCCTGCAAATATGATACGATTGCAAGCATATCCCCTGCTACTGATGAACCTGTATTGATTTGAGCGTAACAGTATGGAATTAAAAAAAAAAAATAATCTACAAAAGTGCCACAATATTTTTTTTATCCTTAGCTCTTTATTTAAAAGAAAATATTTTAAAAGATCAAGACTCTTTGTATTGGCAACTGTGCACATTTTTAATGAAAATGTGATACTCTGAGTTAGTATTCTAGTGTCACATTAAATTGTATCATGTTTCTAAACATTTTAATAAATTATGCAATAAAAATTCTGCATTTTTAACTTCTGTCAGCAAGATTGAGTATTCTGAAGTACAGAATTGGCTCAAAGCTAAAATAACTGGATGCTTGCAATTTAAAAATCCAGCCAATTGTTAATTTACATAAGTGTCAGGCAGAGAAGCAGGTGAGACCACCACCACTTAACAAAAAGTCTTCATATGAAATTGTGAAAATAGATTGCAATAAATATCTCCAAGTAAATTAGATACAGTATCTGTCTTTCTGGGTTTTGTTTTCTATCCTCACAAGACAATCATGAATCAATTACTGTTGGGTTTTTTTTTTTTTGGTAAATGATGCAATAGCTGCCTAAAGTTTATTTTCCATCATCTTCCCTCTTTTTTTGAAAGTTGCATACAAGCCAGTAGGCCCGTTCTTTATTTTATGTTACTATTTGAGAATGAATAGAAGGTTACATACACTTGTGGAATACAGAAGGGATATGTAATATTCTCAGAAAATAAATGGATGGTGAGCTTGAGAGAGCAGGTCATGCGATTTCCTGCCTGACCCGGCCTCTGAGATAACAAATCAGCAAGGATTTCATGTATCTATTGCCAGTGAAGAAAGGCAAATAATGTAAGTCAACCTAATTCTTTTCTTTTTTTCATTTATAAGTGCTGTGAACAGCACAACTGTTGTACATTTAAAGAAACTGGGTGTTTCTATAAGAGTATTTCTAAGATTCTTTCTAGACTTCCTTTTTCTCAAATGAATCACCTACTTGAAACTCCTCAATTTGCAGTGCTGCACAAAGCTACTTCTCTTCCTCCTTCTTCCAAGCAAAAGGATGTGCCCTGCATTTGGAGAGGAATCAGTGTATCTGAAACTTCCTTTTACGGACTGCATCCAGCAGTTGTTTTTCAAATTTAAAACATGTATTAAGCGTGGATGCCAAAGAGCAAAGGATTAAATTCCTTCCTTGGACACTGTAGTAGAGTTACTTTAATATTCATACATATTTGTAATTCCTGACTTAATTTTTGCTTAACATTTTACATGATAAAGAGCTTTCAGTAGGAGGTATGGTTTAGGCAGTCTGTTATTGTTGCTACCTTGATTTTTAAATGTCAGAGAAGTCACATATTGGTTATGCTACAAAAAGGTCAGTGAGGCTGTGTATAAATTGTGTAGAATTTCACAAAAGGGCAAATCATCTTTTGCAGCTGCCTTTGAACAAGACTTAATTTTAATGTTTTGTGATAAGAGTTCTCCATTAGAAAACAATCATACTAAAGGTCAGTTAGGTAAAGTACTCGAAAAGCAAAAGTTAAACTTTGTTTAGAAGCCAGACAATTCAAGGAATAACATACCTCGCAGATTTGCTTATGAGTCTGTTCTAATTAATTTACCATGGAATCTTCCCCAAATTATTAACTTTAAAATCTTAAGAGTGTACCCAGTTGTGCTTTACAAAGCTAAGTGGATTATAAATACAGTTTATCATCACAGACTTACTACTGATGAATCCGTTTCAAAACAGCTGTTTATTCAGCTAAGCCAACTGGAATGAACTTAATTACTTTGGTTCATGCAGAACTGGTAACGTACTCCACATTGGAAGCACATCCTGCTAATAAGGAGCAACATTACTGACTTAACATTTCATGCCAATAAAAAATATTCTGAAACTATGGTTTTTGCTCTAGATTTGGCAGCAAGTTTTGTGCATACATTCCTGTAACAACCGTGCTTATCCCTATTCTGTTAAGAGTTGCTCATGTCGTAGTTTGATTTATTCACAGTAGCTGCACAAGAGATGCAGACCCTGATTCTTTTGTATACAGAATCCTTTCATGCAGTTTTTCTTGGCTGAGAATAATTATGATCATAAATCAAAATGCAAAATGCATTTGTCCTGTATGTCATCTTAACAGGATACGTTAGTGGGAGCTGCACATTGTTAGAACTTAGTCTGAAACTCTGTGAATAGTAATTTCAGAACTTTATGTTGCTTTGATAAGTAGCTAATGTGCTTTGGTAGCTCTGGAAAAGTCAAACTTGTATAGGCCTTTATTTCCAGTAAGTTGCAGGAAGTTCAGCATTTTACATGGAGTCCACATTGCTGCCGCTTCTCCACCAGTTAAAATGTTGGTGTTTTTTTGTTGTTGTTTTGGGTTGGGTTTTTTGTTTGGTTTTTTTTTTCTTCCATGATATACAGTAGGTAATTACAATCACGCCATTTTTTAAGCTACGGAACTATAAAGGATATTGGTGAGGAATAGCCAGGGAGTCATCTGCTCAGAACAAACACAAAGCTTCAATTCGATTCTGAAGTTGAACTACGACATTTTCCTCTGAAAACCCATCCGTGTTCACTGAGCTGTCTGAAGCTGCCCATCAGGAAAGAGGACTCAGGCTGTTCTTTTGGAAGCAGAGCACAGGACTGGTTTTCCCCGGTGGCTGCGCACCCCTGTTGGGGGTTAACCCTGTGGGCAGCGAAGCACCAGCTGCCTGCTCCCTGCCCATCAGGTCAGGGGAAGGGGAAAGTAAAAGCAGGAAAACTTTGTGCTTCCACCCCGAGGCACTCAATTCCAGGTGTACTGGATACGTGAAAGCAAACTGGCCCGTGCTCTGCTGCTGAAGGGATGGAGGAGAAGGCAGCATCCGCTGTGGCACACCGCTTGGCTGCCTTGGACTCACTCCAGTTCATACTGGGGTTCCAGCACGTCCCCGTACGGCAGCACCCAGCGCTGCTGTGATTTCATTCAAGCCACGGGAGTTCACTGTCAATTATTATTTCTACTAAAACAAACAAGCCTCACGACCAACTTGCACTTGGGCACATTTTTGCTAGGGTGATCCCACAAAATGCAGAATTTATTCACTGTGAGTTTTTTAGAAGTTACCAAGTTAGGTCTCCTATTTTCTTGTTTTCTTTGGATTTTAAAGAGCATGTAAGCATAAATTGTAAACAGTTCAGCACTTTTTCTTTGCTACCTCTTTTTGAAGATGGCTAAGGGCTAAAGAAAAAACAAAAAACCCAACCCTCCAAAAGCCGTAATTATGTGCCAAAGCACAACAATCTGCATTAAAATAATACCAGCTTTCAGAAGAGACTAACCCCGTGAGAACCCCTACTGTGACCTCTGCAGTGAGAAGTGAGCGAACCGTGCAGACCCGAGTCTCGCTGTACCCCAAAACCTCCAGCTGCCAGGCGGCCTTTGCCGTTTTGCCATTAAGTCTCCGCTCGCCCTACGGCGGGGGCA